>JACEGR010008049.1:0-41514 GCA_014170235.1 Listronotus bonariensis
GGATTAGGACCTGCAGTTGTCTTAAGACTTTGTTCTTCTTTACCTGAGGGTAGCTTCTTACATTTTGATAGATATTTTACCACACCTTTGCTAGTTAATCGTCTAAATGAAATAAAATTGTACGGAACAGGCACAATCATGAACAATAGAATTAATGTCAATTTTTCCCCGGACAATCAACTTGCAAGAGGTGACAGTGAGCAATACTGTTGCAATAATCAAAATATGGTAGCAGTAAAATGAGCGGGATACAAAGTCTGTTACTATGCTTTCAAATGCCTCTGGAATTGAACCAGAACAGACTATTAGAAGGTGGTGTAAAAAGAAAAACGATACTTGGAAGTTAGGTGCCCCGAAATAGTAAGAAGTTACAACGATAATATGGGCGGTGTTGATATTTGTGATCAGCAACTTGAGTACTACAGGACTTGGATAAAAACTAGAAAGTGGACATTAAAAGTTATTCTACATTTTTTGGATTTAGCAGTTGTAAACTCGTGGATGGAATATCGAGAAGATTGCAGAGCAAATAATTTTCCAAAAGCAAAAATAAGGGATCTTTTAAATTTTCGAATGGAAATAGGTGAAAGTTTATTAGCGGCACCTAAAAGGAAAAGGTCAGATGATCAAGAAATTGAAGAAAAAGAAGAAGAAAACCGACTGCCCAGACCACAAAATTATAGGGCTCCCTACCCGGCGAGGATAAAAAATTGGATGGTTACGATCATTGGCCCAATGTTGATCAGCTAACCACCGCCAGATTTTGCCGCAGAGAAGGTTGCAAAAGTAGAACCCGTGTTAGATGCTTGAAATGCGATGTATACCTATGTCTAACTAAAGATCAAAACTGTTTTTTAAAGTTTCACACTAAATAATATATTTTGTAATTTGTTTCTTTTAAGTACCCATTTTGCTAAAAATAAACACTAACATACACAAATGTGTAGGTACTTTATTTCTGAACATCCTGTATAAAGATTTTTTTGACTATTTTTCCATTTCACCTTAAGCCCTAATGGCAAAATGTACCAAGTTTAGGAAAAATCTGATAACATTTTTTTCATCGTGCTGAAAGGGATAGAGAATCATTTATTAAATAAAAATATTTTTAACTAAATCTGTAAAATATGGATACGCAAGTAGAAATATTTATAAATTCTGTACCCGAGTCACTTATTTAAAAAAAAAAGGTTAATGTGTAAGATTTGTCGAATAAAAAAGGTGTATATGTAGTCATAAAAGTACTGTTTCGAATGTATAAGAAACCATGCTATAACACAATGTCTGAAGTGTAAACAAGTTTTAAATAAAAAGTTATTTTACTTTAAGTATAGAGAATCATTTATCAAATGGGTGCATTTCTTTTTTGTAACTCAAATCTGTAAAAATATGAGCCAATACGCAGGTAGAAATATTTATACCTGTAGGGAATATTAGTTTCTGATCGATTTTCCCGTTCGCAATCTTTTATGGAAGGCACCAGATATCTATCGAAGTTACAATGGATTTCATGAGCACTTTGTTGAGCAAAGTTTTATTAAAATTGATTCAGCTACTTTTCCAAATGGTTCGAGGTAGAAGATCCAATGAGATGCAAAAGTAAAAACCGTCAATCACTTCCATATCAATTGCTGGAGGATTAGTTAGTTTAATATGTGATTTCAAGTGATCAGCTAATTTAGACTTGGCCGTTTTGAACATTTCACCAGAACATTGAAAAAGAGCTGGAGGCGAGGTGCAAGCGGAAACGTTAAACAGTACTCAAGATCAATTTTTTTTTCCAGAGCAATTGCCAATAGCCGTCCAAGTATATATCTCGTTCCATTTTCAGAACAATCCAGTTTACTCCGTCTTTACTTTTCTGAGTTTTTTTTTAAACATTCAGATGCAAAATTTAAAATTTTATTTTTACGAATTGCTTTTACAAATCTTCCAGGTTCTTCAACACATTCTGATATAAAGTCAATTTTTGTTTGTTTCCCAGTGATGTAATATTAAGGAGAGAAAATCAGCTACAGAATGAGATGCTGCTTTGCCAGTGGAAATGTTAAACAACGAATTTTCATCTATGTTTGGATCGAAGGGATTTATTGAGTCCTTTATTACTTCAATTATTCTGTTTAAATCTCGTTTATCTTTTTGTAATTTGATGTTTTTTGCAAACAATGAGACGTATCATCTTCGTGCAATAAGCCTGTTTCTTTTTTGACTGCTGTTAAAATTTTCGTTCTCATACTGTGACTAAGAGCCCATTTTTGTCTCGCACTTATGGAATTTGTAAAGTGAGTAATGCCCGTCAACGTATTACCAGCGTCAGCGTTTATAGTCTGCTCCAGGGACAAATCTACAGGTGATCTTGCAAACTTTGCCTTTGCTACGCCTGATACCAAACGCTCCTCGGCGAAATTCAGAAAGAAGAGGCGATTGTTCGGTTTGTAATTTCATTAAATTGTTTAAATATAGAATCGAATATCTAGCTAATTCGTTGATTCAAGATTCACAAAAAACAAATCCCGAGAGACAAGAGAATCCAAGTAAAGTTCATAATTACTAGAACGAATACTCCTTGAAAATCGCAAGAATAAGTTGACGAACTTGTGTGCATTGGAAAATAATATTGAGCTGTTTTTCCGTGAGTACCTGATGAAGTGGCTGTACAAAAACCGTTTATAACCATCAAAAAGTTGTTCCAGGGAATTAGTAAGATCCATTGCTTTGTTGTTATCAGGTGAATTTGGCCAGGTGAATTGTTCATGAAAACCAGTCGAATCAAATCATTGAACATATTCGGATCAAAAACTGGGATTTGTGATGAATTTTGATCTAGCGGCTCAGAATCATTTTCACTCTGTGATGAATTTCCACAAGTCATCTCAGCACTATGTTCAAGTTTGGGATAAACATTGTTCAAAATGCAGTATCTGCAAAGCAGCAGCGATTAGAGGATGAAGTCGTCTGCAAACGATCGAAATACGTTTGCCGTCAATATAAATGGTTGTTCATTGAACCATCGGGCATTTTTGCAATCCTAATGTCAATCCAATCCGCTAGAATCTAGGTATTTTCCAAGAGCTCTAAAGATCACTAGGGAGCGAAATGCACCGCATATCTACAAATATTATCAAATTTGGGTCTAGAAGCTTCTTGAATCGTCATGTCATTTTATTATGAGCCAAACTATACGTGACGATGATATTATCCTGTTTACAATTTTGCAATTCACTTGGTATTTCAAGAGTTTGCAGGATTCACAGCATCCGACGTTGGAGGACGCATTAATTGAGATAAATATTCGATGCATTCAGAATTTTACCACTGTCAGTGATGAGAATTTGCAATTATGAGCCAACCATTGGAATTGACTAATAATGAGATATCAACATAATCCACATTAAGTCTTTATCCATAGCAAAGCCCCTGTAGTATTTACATCCAATTGTTAGAACTCTTCAATAGCACTGACGGAAAGTACACAATCTGTGGTTGTCATAAGAGCGGTTGAATCTCATTTACAACTCCTTGAAATCGTCGTCTTTGAGATGTAGAAGATTCGCTGCTTTTTCATTAACGATTGAGATACTTGATGTGTCTATAGTCACCATCAACGTTATCCGTTCCAGCACGGTTTTCACTCTTCTTCATCGGCAGCAATAAATTGATAAATAATTCCTACCGTGTCATGGGTGTATCTTACCAGAGTTGTATCTACAAAACGATCGAAATTGTCGAATGCTACATATACACCTTTTAGATTGAATAATGTACACATTAACATTTTTTTAAAATAAGTGACTCTGGTATTAGAATTTATAAATATTTCTACTTATGTATCCATATTTTATAGATTGAGATAAAATATTTTTATTTAATAAATGATTCTCTATCCTCTTCTGTAATGATAAAAATGTTATCAGATTTTTCCTTAAACTTGTACATTTTGCCATTAGGGCTTAAAGTAAGAAATAGAAAAATAGTCAAAAATCTGCATACAGGATGTTCAGAAATAAAGTTCCTCACACTTTGTGTATGTTAGTGTTTATTTTTAGCAAAATGGGCAGCCTAAAAGCAAACATTATAGATCTTAATAATGTTAAACTACTCCATAGAGGAGTCAAAGGTAAAAATTAAATTTATGTTGAACAACTAGAAATTAAAAAATCACTTATGGACAATACAACTCTTTCTACCAATGATGAAATAAATTTCGCAGATATGCCAATTATAAATAAATTTATTACCACATCTGGGCTGCATAATAAAACCCCTAATAATATTTTATAGACCTTTTGGGAAAAACGTGTTAAATGGTTCTGTTTGTAAATAATTCTCTTTTTAAATTTAGTATACGAAGTACTCTTGATGAAGCCCTAGAAAGGCGAAACAATTGTAGAGTAATGCTCTAATAAGTATTGAAACATTAAAAAGCAATTTTTCTGATTTAGTATTAATATTCAAAAATGTTTCACAAGAAACCAACTGCGGATACAATTCAGCATATAAAAAACTTTATATGAACATATTTCCTAAACGTCTTAGTTTTTAAACTATATGGTGTTTAAGTTTTTAAAAATTATCGTTATTAACTTTATTAGTTTCGGAAATATGACCATCCAAATCAGGTATTTAGATAATTTTTAAACTACCGCAATTTTGTAATAGGTGAAGATATTGACTTCATATTCTAGGGTTATAAAGTACTCGTCAGGAGCTTTAAAATGATGTATCACTCGACCCGCCTTCTCATTTAAGAATTTTGGGGTGGTGGCCCTGGTGGTTAAGGGGTTAAAGAGGCGCAGTCCAATTTTTTGTAAAAACGTTCCCTCTCAATAAATATCTTGACGTGTTTCGGCGATTTTCTCAAATCTGTCTCGTTTCGAAGATAACTTGAGTGGAAAGTTTTTAAACGAACACCCTGTATGTTCATATAAAGGTTTTTCTTATTTTTCATTGTGGAATAACCCCTCAAAGTTTGTCGGTTGAGTTATTGGACACCCTGTATATTTACCTGATATTAAATATTTTTAGACTATGCATTACAGTTTACTTTACACATTGGGTAAAACATACTGGGTTAATAAAAAGTACCGCAACTTTTTAATTATATTTAAAGCCTCTAAAGCTCCATTTACCAAATTTAGTATTGGGCATGAAAAATTTAATAGTAATATCGGCTTCGTTGCCAGATTTCTCTCTTTTGTGCTACACTTATCTTTTTCGTTTTTCTAAAAGGAAGTCCCATTTATTTTCATTGCAATAAATTGCGCAGGCTAAATTTAAGAAGTCCACAAATTTTCAAAATGCAATGTTTACTAGGCGCTAAGATATGACAATACCACATTTTAGGTATAAAGTTCAGATGCGCTCAAATATCTCTAAAACCACTTAAGCTACGTTTACCAATTTTGGCATTTAAGGGTTTCACACAGGGCTGCACACAGAAAAAAATGTCTTATTTTAAGCAAATACAAGGTTTAAAAATATGCATTCTTTTGAATAGTTGTGCTTTTAAACCAAGATTTATTTCTTACTATAAAATAATAGTGGTTCTTACTGGGAGAAAAATACTTTAATTTATGTCTTTAATGTAAAAGAAATTCTTTAAATTAAAATATCCTTAGTATTATTTTAAGAATATCAGAATCAAGAAATAAGAACCTACAGATTTATGATTTAAGCTCTTTAATATCTTAAATATAAGTTTTAAGATTTTAAACAAAAGAAATATTAAACGTTTCCATCAAAATATTAATAAATTTTCTTTTAAATAATAGGTTCTTATTTTAAGAACCTAAACCAAAATCTTTAACCTTTATGTCAAAGAACCTATTTCTTTATTATAAGTATTCACTGAATTATGCTTTTTAGTACGGTATCAACGGTACGATTATATCCTACCGTCGAACAACGAAAGTTTTTTTTATAAGATACACTTATTATTCGTATTATTCAACTTGGACCCGGGACAGCCAGTTTGATAAGTCCTATGAGGTTCGGCAAAACGCATCATCGATGGAGAAGAGAGGTCTCGGTGAATGACATGATAAGCAGGAATTCCTCTCTTAACCATCAAAAAGAGAACTAGTTGTTTATTTAATATAATTATCTTAATTGAATTAAATTTTATTTCAGTCTGTGGTATTTACTATCTTGTCTTAAAGAAAGAATCTCTCAGTGGGAAAGCGCTCGATGTTTTTAACGGAATACATCGTTCTTTAATGTAGACCCATTTGGGTCACTAAATATAATAAGGTTATTTTTATTACAAAAGCGCCTTCTTTGAATTTAGTACGCAAAGCTGAAAACATATTTTTTCTGTTTGAGATCCTATTTCTTTAACACATATGAAAGTCACAATTCTCTCAAATTAAATCTAAGGCTTTTGTTTTAAGATATCTTTTTTTTCAGTTTTGTACTGAATTGTACAGTGATATTGTTGTTGTTGTCAGATTTTCCAGTTTTGCGCTAAATGTAATATTTTTGGTATTTTAAATGAAATGCCCAATTTTCTTTATTTGCAATATAAGAAGCGTGCCAACTTTAGTAAGATTCCAAATTTTCAAAATTTAATCTTTACTAGTTACCGAGATACATATGACAACACCGTAATTCTATTAAAATTGTCAACAATGCTGATATAGGAATGCCAAAACACACAGCTTTAACAGTGTTAAAAATATTTAGGACCTAAATTACATTTCCTGCAGTGTAGTGAATCGTATTTCAACAACCAATAGAGACTGAAATTTAAAAGTTTAGAGACTAAGATAATTATAGAGTCTTAGATATTAGTTTTGTTATAAATTACAAGAAAAATCTCTGCTTTTTTTTTAATTTGAGTGAAAGGTCGCAAAAAGGTAATTTCTTAACGACTACCACCCCAATCTACATACTCAAATAATAATAACTAAATAATCGCAAAGTTTTTATACTTAAGCATGTATTAACTGATCACACTTTTAGATTTTCAATACTCAATATTTTTAGCTCTTTAAATCGTTTCTTTATTCTTTAAAGCCGTTTTAATTGGTTTTAAACGTGACGTGCCTATTATTTTAAAGATATTCATTAATTTTTAAATTGACTGTAATCGCTAGCCATGCTTATGCACCACATGGGCCTTAAAATCTAGTAGCAGGCGTGAACATTTTTACTGGTGCCATTTTTATACTTTTAATTTATTGGGTAAAATAATTTGTCAGATGAAAAGTGCCAGGTGCCAGAACTGAGCCCTGAGGGACTCCAGCATTTACTTGGTGAAAGCTTGAAAAATGGCCGTCCACAATAACTGATATACGACGATCAGATAGATAACTAGAGAGCTAAGTACAGAGTTTAGTTAAAAGACCATAGGAGGGAAGTTTATTAAGAAGTGCGGCATGCCAGACCTGGTCAAAAGCTTTGGATATATTAAGAGCAACGATCTGGGACTCACCTAGAAACTCTATAACTTTTAATGGGAAAGATTTAAATAAAATATTTGGTTTTGATTCTGTTTTTAGTGGTGTAGCTACTATGAGGCGGGGCAGGGCCCTGGGGGCCCCAAGTTTAACGCTCCCTTAGCCGTGACTTATAAAGTATAAATTGGAATATTAAAAAAATTTCCCACATGTGGAATATTAGTAAACCAGAATTTAGAGAGGTGAAACCTTTTTTTTGGGTAAAGCCTGTTAAATCAAGTACATGCGATTTAAAATAGTGTAGTTGGGGCTCCTCCTTTATTTTTTGCCCCAAGGCTTTTGCTTATCTAGCTACGCTACTGCTTGTCTTGGAATCAATTATGTTATAACTTAGGTATTCTAGGGTATTTAAATACCACAAAATAATTAAAATCCATTCTTAGACACAGTATTATTCTGTTATATTTAAATAAGTATTATTAAATATAGAAACAAAATTAAAAAAAAACTAATTATATTAGTAAAAAATTAAGAATTTCATCAAGATTTTCCCTTCTATAAAGTGAAATGAATTCTGTTTGTCTCAAACAAATTTGTTAAAAAAATACGTTTAGTAACATTATTTCTATCGTTTTCCCATCTCATTATATTTAATTAAAACAGCAATTTTTATCTGTAGCACATTATATTGAGGCAATTTTCGCTCTAAAAAAATGACAGTTCATCTTGCCTGTCATAATATATTGCAGAAGCTCATCAGCAGATAGCAGGCCCCATGCGGTGCGAAGGTGCTGCTAATTGGCATATTCTATTTGGCCGCCTTTATCTCCTTAATGACCAAAAAATTAAACAAAAATGGCCTTCGCGTGTTTTGGACTGATTTTTAATGAAAAATTAATGGCAAAAATAAGTCAACTCTTTTTTTCCAGAAACTAAAGTTTAATTATTTTGTTTGAAGGAATTTTGGCCGGGTATAACTATAAGAACCGTAAAAAACTACAAGATTATCAACGCCAGTGTATATCGTATTTAGAAAAGTCCTTTTAATTTTTTTTTACATTTTTGTTGCTCTCTACTGCCTAGATATCCTGAGCAAATTATTGATACATCTTATAGAAGAGAAAAAGTCTCTGAAAAAGTACCCCATATTACATTTAGAAAAGTTCCTGGATAATGCAGATTTTTTTCCTTCTTTAACTTTTCATTGCATTTCAAAAAAGTCCATAAGAAATTAAAATTTTGCCATTATTTCCTCGAGATAACTAGTGCTGTTTTTTCTATAATTATTGAACAATTTGCATCGAATATCAAACGAACCGAAAATCCTGCACACATTATTGATACGGCGTCGTATAAAGCAAGAAATATACACTTAATTTGGATGACCCTGTATATAACATTCTTTAAATTATAATTTTGAGGTATTTTTTTAAAAGTACCTTTTAATTTAGTTTTGGTGGGTTTATAAAAAAAAATTAGCATTTAATTTAACATTTAACATTTAGCATTTAGAATTTAACAAAAGTTCGGCTTATGGTGATTTATGTAGACGTTCATAAAACACATTTAACATTTGGGATTTAACATTTATTATTTAAGAGTTGACCAACTTTTATCTTCTTAAATTAAATGCTAAATGAAAATTCGACTGCGCATGTCAGAGTGTTTTCTGTACTGTCATAATTTGATAATTTTGGTTTTATTATTGTTTTGATCAGCACTATTTAGTAAACATCAAATCTACGTGATAAATCTGCCCCTTCAGCCACTTTTTTTAAAGATTAAGCTGAAGATTAACTTAAATAAACATCGAAAGACTTTTCCAGTATCATTTTTTTGTGCAATAATTAAAGAAAAATGACCATGAACAATTTTTTAAGTATAAGAGGATGTCTCTTGATATGTACAACAAACTTCTTCAACTTGTTTGGCCTAAACTCAAAAAGGATCCTAAAGAAATTGTTACAATGCGCATGATCAAATAACTATTTTTAAAATTTTTATAAACAGTGTCTAAATTACTAAATGCTAAATCTTAAAAGTTAAATGTAAAATGTTAAATGATAAATGCTAAATTTTTTTATAAACTCACCATTCTTTGACCTATCGATCCAACCAAATACTCTCGACGGCCCAAGACATTTTTACGACTCATCGAAATGGTGGGTGGCTTTCGAGCAATTTCGGGACGATTCGTGCGATGGCCCGAAGGCAGGTGCGCGACCTCCTCGCTGACCTTCGACCTTTTGTCACCCACGGTGGATGCACAATGTTACGTTGATCCGTCGGCCGTTTGGCTAATCTTTTATTATTTACTCGAAAGTTTTAACACAATTTTCTCTGAATATTTAACTTGAGCTTATGAATACAGGGTGTTCGTGAATTGTGGTACTAAACTGCTATGGTAGAATCTTAATATTACATTATAATATTATAATAAGAACATAAATTTAGTCACCACAATACAAGAGCACTATGTATTTTGTATCTGTCGTGCTCACTTGCTGAAATCGCCCATTTCATGAAAAGGATATCCACTTCATGAAACACACCCGCTTGCATTTTCATATGTTACCGACGGAAAAAAGCGCTTGAGTCGCCGAATACCTATCTGTAAGTTGCCGACGTATTTTTGTTTACGTCTGTAACATAAATGAGATGATCCAGACATTTTATTCTTTAGCATGTCAAACAGTTGCAGTAAATATTCGTTACTGATCGTTGATTAAATTCGATATTTCTGTAAGGAAAAATGAGGGAAATTAGCATAAACAATTTCCCTTCTTCTTCCTTAACTTAATTACAGTAAAACAAACTGTTATATTTTTTCCATGTTAATATGCTTTATCAGTTGGGCTATTTTATTCTGTCTATGTTACAGACGTAAACTAGGAATACGTCGGCAACTTAATGAGACGTATTCGGCAAACCGAACGCCTGTTTTTGTCGGTAACATATGAAAATGCCACCCGCTTAGTGTAATATGAATTATTTTCATTGTCTGCACAAAATATTTGTCCATGTCATGAAATGGATTCTTGTTTTATGCTCTTAATGAAATTTTGTTAAATTTCATTAAGTGGATAAGCACAATAATATTTTCATGTAATGGCTAACAGCCATTACATGAGCAATTTAACAATTTCCGTAGTTTTAAAATGGTCTGAATATATAACAAAAACATTTTAAAATATTTTAATACATACGCCACTGATATGCTTACAACTTTTGTATTTAAAGATTTTTTACAACTCAAATAAATATATTCCGAAAACGCACTCTTGGGACACCCTGTATATTTTTAATATATGGACTTGGACAAGCGCTATACACTAATTCGATACACTTTTTCCACATTCTGTATAAAACAGCAGTTCCCTAACCACTTCCTCCATCTATAATCTATTAAGTACTTAAACCTAACCTTATTTCTTATTGCAACGGCCTTGTACTTACTTTTTTAATTTAGCAGCTTGAATTTCCTTAATTATTTCTTGCTGCTGTTGTCGTGTGTAAACTTTTTCCCGGGTTTGTCACTATAATAATCCCTAAGTTTTCGGCTTATCCACTTGATGAAATTTAACAAAATTTCATTAAGAGCATAAAACAAGAATCCATTTCATGACATGGACAAATATTTTGTGCAGATAATGAAAATAATTCATATTACACTAAGCGGGTGCGTTACATGAAGTGGATATCCTTTTCATGAAATGGGCGATTTCAGCAAGTGAGCACGACATTTATCCATTACTTTATTATCAGCAAAATATAAACATTTATCTTTCTTTTCCCTAACTCTTCATATATTTTTTGCAAGTTTTTTACACTTGTTTGATAAGTACGTCTTTTTTATTGTAAAGACAAAATTTACGAAACACTTTTTGAATGTGCGTAAATATGTTTGCCCAATTTAATTTAAAAATACAATTAATCATATATTATAAAAAAATTTAAATTATTAAACTATCCAACATATTTTAAGCATGATTTTGCTTGGAAAATCGTTAAATGAACAATAATTAAATAAAAATGCGAGATCGCGAATCGGTGTCGGTTTTTATTTTAAAACTAAAGACACGGGACCGAAAAGCTTGCGAAGTTATTTTAATTATTGTTCATGCAAATATTTGCCAAACACTATCCTGAAGAAAATATTTTGATAATTTAATCGATTTAAATTTGTAGGTCGAGTGGTATTCGGCAAGATTATTTCCTGAGAAACTTACATTAAACAACACAAAATTTTGCTAATAATAAAATTATGACACTGTCTAACAATTCTGATAGTCGATATGGATGACATAAGATTGGGGCGCCAAAAATCTCGTTTAATTTAATGCATCCAAAACACAATCATGTTCCTTGTCGCGAAAAAAATCATCAAACACTCACCC
Organism: Listronotus bonariensis; assembly: GCA_014170235.1. Taxonomy (NCBI): domain Eukaryota; kingdom Metazoa; phylum Arthropoda; class Insecta; order Coleoptera; family Curculionidae; genus Listronotus; species Listronotus bonariensis. Next base: position 11,795 of record JACEGR010008049.1, read on the forward strand.
TTTGCTAATGAGTGGCCAGGTTTTGCAGAGCAGGGACACATTTAACCTTGTAGGCGTCACATTTGAGAATAACCTCAACTGGCATAAACACATTGTATGTATAGCCACGGCGGCTTCAAAAAGCTTGGATTTCTTTTCCGAGCCAAAAAGTATTTTTCTCCTTCCAATTTATACACTTTGTATGTGTCCCAAATTCGACCCTCTCTTGAATATTGTTCTCATGTCTGGGGAATGGCATTCCCTACAACCCTCAGCATGCCTGATGCCATTCAAAGAAGGGCTGTTCGTCTTATTAATGATCCTTTACTTACTCAAAGACTTCCTTCTCTAGCCCATCGTCGAGCTGTGGGAGATCTATCGCTCTTACGGCTTCTGCTCCGACAAATTATCCAGTATAGTCCCTCCGCTTGCAGCTCCCAACAGAAAAACTCGTGGTGTCGCACGTATGCATCCCTATACGGTCCAATTGGACAAGCCCCGAACTTCCCATTTCGTTCGTTCTTTTATCCCTAGAGTTTCTAGACTGTGGAACCTACTGCCAGCGGAGGTCTTTCCTCGTTCCTCCACTCACGGTTCCTAACAGAGAAACTCGTGGTTCCGCGCGTATGCATCCCTATACGGTCCAACTGGATAGGCCCCGAACTTCTCACTTTGTTCGTTCTTTTATCCTTAGAGTTTCTAGATTGTGGAACCTGCTGCCCGCGGAAGTTATTCCTTTACCCCCCAAATCTTCAAGTTTTTAAGTCCCGTGTTAACAGACTTCCTCTTACCCTGACACCCACGGTACGTTAGTATTTAGGCTTTCAGCCTTCGTGGATTGTCCAAAGATTTAAAAAAAACAGAAAATTTATTCAAAAAATGTTGGTGTCTGATTGGTCTATTTCATAAAGAGGGAAATATTTAATACATTTTTTTTTTTCGATTTCCTTTATTACCTTTTATAACTTACAGTTACTTTTTTATTATACCTTATAAAACACCGTATACCCTTATCGTTTCTTTCCGTGACAAAATAACTCTCTCGGTTTCTTTTTTCGTGCCCGACAGTGGACAGTAGAAATATTGACTACCAAAACATTAATAATACGAAAAACACGATACATAAATTTAAAAAATCATCAACGTATATGATGTTCATATTTTTGGAAACCCCGCAGATTTCGAAGCAACTGAATAACTATAGTAAAGAAAGAAGAAAAGAGCAGTGGCGACCCCGCAAGGTAACTGTTTATTCGGAAACGAACAATATACATTAAATAAATCAATAACTATTTTTAAGCATACAATATGTCCGGGAACACGTAAGATATCTTCTGGATATAAGAAATACCCGTGAAATAAGTACTAATTACATTTTTTATATGCCTCCTTCTCAAAAATATGTTCTCCCCAAAAGCTTCAATGGAATCAAGTTTTTAGACATAATTATTAAACACATTAAGCGTATCCTTTCTTTCCTTAACACCAAGAAATCGTCTGGGCTGGATGGCATACCAGCAATCGTTTTAAAAAATGTGCTCCAGAACTTGCACCTATTTTAACCAGGCTCTTTCGAATTTCTTATGACACGGGTATTTTTCCAGACAGCTGGAGGGCTGCATGTGTCCAGCCTATTCCCAAGAAAGGATCTAAATCTCTTTCATCCAACTACAGACCCATTTCACTCCCCTCAATGCTTTGTAAAGTAATGGAGGAATCCGTTTACTCGCAAATTCTTAGGTATTTAGAAAAACATAAACTTTAACATGACAGGCAATACGGATTTCGTCACAAGAGGTCTACAGCAGATCTTCTTTCCTTCGTTTCACACAACTGGAACAAGTCTCTAGAGTTTCTAGGTGAGTCCCAGATCGTTGCTCTTGATATATCTAAAGCTTTCGACCAAGTCTGGCATGCCGCAATTCTTAATAAACTTTCCTCCTACGGTCTTCCCACTAAACTCTGCTCTTGGCTCTCCAGTTATCTTTCTAATCGACGTATATCAGTCATTGTTGATGGCCACTCTTCAAGCTTTCACGAAATTAATGCTGGAGTGCCTCAGGGTTCAGTACTAGCACCAACTTTGTTTCTTCTTCACATCAACGACCTTCTTTCTTCCACAACCAATCCCATTCATAGTTATGCTGACGATAGTACCCTTCACTCTACTTTTCAGGTGCCCAAACCAATCTCTCAACCCGACTTGGGCAGGGCGATGCAGATATCTCTTTCACAGGATCTCAATCTGATATTGGATTGGGGCGCCAAAAATCTCGTTCAATTTAATGCATCCAAAACACAATCATGTTCCTTGTCGCAAAAAATCATCAAACACTCATCCTTTGCTTATGAGTGGTCAGGTTTTGCAGAGCGGAGACACATTTAACCTTATGGGCGTCACATTTGAGAATAACCTTAACTGGGATAAACACATTGTATCTATAGCCACCGCGGCTTCAAAAAGCTTGGATTTCTTTTCCGAGCCAAAAGTATTTTTCTCCTTCCAATTTATACACTTTGTATGTGTCCCAAATTCGACCCTCTCTGGGAATGGAATGGCATCTCCTACAACCCTCAGCATTCTTGATGCCATTCAAAGAAGGGTTGTTCGTCTTATTAATGATCCTTTACTTACTCAAAGACTTCCTTCTCTTGCCTATCGTCGAGCTGTGGGAGATCTATCGCTCTTCTATAGATACTTTTACGGCTTCTGCTCCGACGAATTATCCAGTATTGTCCCTCTTCTTGCAGCTCCCAACAGAGAAACTCGTGGTGCCGCGCGTATGCATCCCTATACGGTTTAATTGGACAGGCCCCGAACTTCCCATTTCGTTCGTTCTTTTATCCCTAGAGTTTCTAGACTGTGGAACCTACTGCCAGCGGAGGTCTTTCCTTCCCCCAAATCTTCAAGTTTTTAAGTCCCGTGTTAACAAACTTCCTCTTACCCTGCTTAAGACACCCACGGTACGTTAGTATTTAGGCTTCCAGCCTTCTTGGATTGTTCAAAGATAAAAAAATCTATTAGATAGAATATTATTATGTTATATTAACAAGTAAGTGCTCTTTCAATGAATATTTTAGTTTATTACAAAAATCCGTAGTTTCTATTTTTTTTTCTTAATAGCATCGACCAGCGCATCAACCTGTTTTTTGTATACTTTTTTAATGATTAATTATTAAACTTAAAATATTTGCAATATCTAATACAATAAGCAATAATCACTTATTGTATTTTCAAAGCCATCTTATTTTTTATCAATACTGCCGGACTAGTTGATGTTGTTAGAGGCAAAAATCAGTTAGGATATATTGTTAACTAAAATATTCATTTTATAGTATCAAGTTGTTGATAATAGTTATTTATTAGATAAGTGAGTTATATTACATATAAGTCACACAAGAAAAGTTTAACTCTCGAGCGAGAGAAGACCGTGAGCCTAGTTGTCTCCCCGTGGCCTAGTGGACAGAGCTTTGATCTTCGAAGCCAGAGGTCGGCGGTACGATTCCCAGCGGGGAGACATATTTAGGTAGTAGTTATTTAAAAATAACGACCGTGGTGGCACTACCGCGTTGTCCAAAAAAGGTGCTGTGAAATGCAACTGCATGTTTCAGTGCTTGGACAACGTTGACGGAACAGGGGGAACGATGGGTTAAACATCTAATAACCCGACACCCACGGTACTCTGGTATTTAGGCATAGACCTTCATGGGATGTCAAAAAGATAAAAAAACAAAAATACAAGTGAGATTTCAGCGTACCCTAAAAATGTTTAGTACCCTGACCAACAGATGGCGAAAGTAGTACGATGTCGCTTTGTTAATACGATTACCATCAGAAATTGATAGCAGTCGATGACGAGCAGTCGGCCCGATCGGTTAGAGTGGGAATATACGCAAAATTTAATAAAATAAAATTCCTGATAAATGGTAGTATCCATAAGATTATTAAATTTATGATTTCAGAATAGGATATATGGATGGGTTTTTGACAAAACATCGTAAGCGACATTCGTCACTTTTACGGGAAACGTTTTTTTTTTTCATTTGCCTTATTTCAGATGAAAATATGTTATATATTGGTTCGGCGGTTCATTTAATTAATGGTAGTTATTTGGGTACACGCCAAAAAATAAATTAAAAGTACCAAAAACCAAAAAAAAAAAGCAAGTAAATAGAGAACTAAAATCGACGTTTTGGTGGCAAGTCTGCCACCGTTGTCAAGATAAATTGAATAAAAATAAAAATTTAAAAATTTACTATTATTTAGGTTTAGAATTTTAAAATTTCTAGCTTTTTTTTAGGAGATTCTGAAATTAAGAAGAAATCTAAAATAAAAACATTCAGATCTCGTTTTTTCTTTAAAAATACCGCGATGGGAAGAAAAAATCGTTTCCCGTAAAATTGGCGAATGTCGCTTACGATGTTTTGTAAAAACGCATACTGGGTCCATTTATTGGGGATTTTATTTTTATTTGCGTATATCCTCACTCTAACTGATCGGGCCGATGGCTCGTCAGCGACTGCTATCAATTTCTGATGGTAATCGTATTAGCAAAGCGACATCGTACTACTTTCGCCATCTGTTGGTCAGGGTAGGTACTCAAAATTTTTAGGATACGCTGAAAACTCACTTGTGGGGTTCTATGGATTGGTATTCTTTGGTTAAGGTTAAACCAAGGTTAGTTTATATTTATAAGGTTGCGACATATCCTCAACTTTTAGGCGGTTCGAGGTCGGGGACGCAAGGAAGGGCACTCAAACGGAGAAAAGTTGGCAAGATCTGGGTAAAATCAAAGCTGATGATCAATCCAGTGGCGTCTAGAATTTGCGCATTTCATTTTGCATTGTTTTGGAAGTGATATTTGTTGAAATATGTAATCCCAAATGTTTTTACTTAAAGTGAAAGAATTTACAACTTGATAATAATTAAAAACTGTTATGTAAACGGTTGTTCTAATAATAAAATAAACTGGATATCTCCGGCACTGAACAACATGGCCGAAAAATGGGAGATGTGACGTCATAACACGTCAAAGCAATATGGCCGAATGTCGTGACCTTATATAGACCGACTTTGGGTTAAACAAGAATTCAAAAATGAAAACTTTGGCAGCTGCTTTTACTGTAGATATGACTTACACAAACCATGCCTTTACAGATAAAAAAAAACAAATAAACCGTCAATAAAAAATACGTTGTGCCACCACTGTCGCACATGACATGCGACAATATGCATATACAAGCAGCGGGGCGCTCTGAGCTCAGCACGCGATAAGGCGCCCCCATATTTTTGACAGTGCGCCTATATGGACCCCGTGTATGGTGACAGAAAGTCATATTTACTGTATTTCATGTATAGTCATTTATTTTTACTATTAATGGTCGGTATTGGTTACGGAAAAAACAAAGAAAGTGTCTGTGGGTGCCGTTCTTACTATGTGGTACTATATGGGGAAGAAGAATCATAAAAATGTTGTAGATGGTATTTTAAATGGGATGTTGTGCGGTTTAGGACTCGGGTAATTGTGTTAATTAGCGTTGTAAAATAGACATTTTAATATCGAGATTAGTAAGATGATAGGAACATTCAGCTTAAAATATATTTATATTTTTTTTGGTAAATTATCATTTTTATTATTTTCTAATATCCTTTAATAAAGATTTTTATTGGACCTTTAAAAGAAAAAAGAAAACACATGGTTCGTTTTTAAAACTTACAATAGCTATATTTTCTAAACCAAGGCATATATTAATAAATAAAAATAAAAATACCATTTCTATAAAACCAGGGGGATAAAAAATTACGTATTTTTCAAACCACCTCCATTAACCCCTTAAGCTGCACTCCCAGTCACTTTAAAATCTTAACTGGCAACACTCCTTTTGTAGCACCTCTCTGAAAAGCCTATGAAAAATGCTTTTCCTTGGTCATATAAAAGTTAGGGTAAAACCAAATACTACCCTTAAATTTTATTAAAATATTACCCTATTATCAATAAGTACTAATATAAAATTAATTAAAAACCAATAATAAATTGAAATAATACTCCCTGTACAGCTAACCTGCCCCACAAGAAGGGCTGGTTACGTGTGTTGCACAAGTGCGTAACAAGGAGCAGTTGGACTCTTTGCTTGACCTTCGAATAGTGCGGACGTGCGTAGAGGACTACAAAGTTCTTCCCGGAGTGGCGGCTAGAGGTGTCGTACGAACGTTTTTACCTTCGGTGATCAAGGAAAGATTCACGCTAAATTGACGGCATCTTTCTTCTGGATCTAAGCGCTGTGAGCAGAGATTCCTATAAGCTGATGGTATCCTGTTTGGTGGTGAACACGAGGTATTTCTCAAATGGCGGGAAATAGATGGGCGTGCCATGGGAACTGTCAGTAGTGAAAGTGAAGGTTATACGTAACACCAGTAGCAGATCTTGGTTTGACAGTCGACAATTTATGCATTGCATCGAACGTTAAATTATTTGTTTTCTTTTTGGAATTTCTGGGAGCTACGAGCTCGATTATCTAGATTTTCCGCCGACAAAGCCCTGGAAAGCATAGTCCAGAAGAGGGAGAGTGGTGGATTGGACCTGAAGGGACCAAAACCAAGAAAAAAAATAGAAATAGAAGGGCCAGTTGCTATTACTTTTTTTCTCGACAAAATGGAGAAAGAGAACTAACCAAAACTAACCAGAACTTTTTATTGGGGCGGGTTGGCTTTTTAATTTTTTTAATTATTTAATTTTTCTAATATTTAGGGGTATTTTTGATTTTACCCCAACTTTTTATGACCAACGAAAAGCATTTTTCATAAGCTTTTTAGAGAAATGCAACATAAGGGGAGTTACCATTTAAGATTTTTAAGTGACTGGAGTTGCTGCTTCAGGGGTTGGTAAAGGTGTTTCGAAAAATATGTCATTTATATTCCCTCCGGGTTTTTAAGAAACGGTATTTTTCTTGTTTTCTGATATTTGCAATGGTTTAGAAAATATAGCAATTGCAAGTTTTTGAAAACGCCACCCTGTATATAAAAATGAAGGTTGTTTTAATTACTATACAGGGTGTTCGGTATTCTCAATTTTTTGATAAATATATAGAACTACTAGATATCACACAACACTTTGTTTAATACTAATTTAAAAAGTCTCGTGGTAATACATCTTATTAAAAAAATTACAATATACCAAGTAGTTTAATAATTATAAAAAAACTTGATTGAAACTCTTTTGGAGGCAATATGTCCGTAAAGGAGTCCTATATAAAACAAATCTATACAGAGTGTCCCAGAATATGTAGCCAATCTCTCGGATTTATATACAGTGTGTCTACGTAAGCTGGCGTCATATGGAAAACTTTTTTTTTTATTTTACGAAAAAGGTATTCTTTATAAAAGTTCTGCATGGTCCAAAACCTAAAAAGCAACAATCAGATATCAAATTATATCAGTCATCTAGGAGGTTTGACCAAAAATGTAATTCTCGTTTAAAAGTAAAGTACCTGTATATTTGTTTATATCAAAAATGGTTTAAAAAAATGATGTTTAAAATTAAAAATTACGTCTAAGTATGAGATTTTGTTTATTTACGAAAAAAAATACCTAAAAATAATTCAAAAAAGTACAGGGTGTCCGGAAGTTACGCGTCAGAATTTCTGTAAGCAATTTCGCACGAAAAATTAATTTAACAAACTTTTATACATTTTTTTATGTTCTTCAACACCCGGTATCTCCGTTAACTTTGAGTTTTTAAAAAATTGTATGAAAGTTTGCTGCATTAATTTTTTGAGCAGAATCGCCCACAGAAATCCTGACGCGTAAATCCGGACACCCTGAATGTATTTTTTTGAAATGAACGATATAAATATGGGAGTTTCCTCATATATTCTGGGACACTTGTCGATTATACGTGTCTTCTCAGACCTTATTTAAAGGAAAGATACCAGAGACAACGAGACGAATAACTGGTCCTAACAATTTGTCCATTGTATTTATCTCTTTCTGGTTTAACGCAAGTTCCAATAAATATGTCTATGTCTTTCATCATGGCAGGCTATCGTAGATGGAGCAATCATCGCTTTACCCTGGTTGGCAAGTTGCTTACAATTTCTGCATGTAAACTTTAATGTCCTTTTTTGGCTCGCATCTAATTAAGAGAAAGAAAATATACCATGAATCGAATATTTTTAACTTGACAACGTTGCCGCAGCCAGTCACGCCGAAATGTTAAACGATATTTGTGTTTGATATTTTTCAATGGCCGATTTGTTTGGACAGTTTGTTAATATTTTCTGTGATTTATTGTGTGTTTCGTGGTTTTTTACCTTTAATTGGACTTTGAATATTGACTTTTATTAGTGATCACAGTGTATGTATTAAATTTGTGCTTTTCAACAGATAATTTAAGGTAATATTGACATGGTTATCTGTAAGAAAAAATCTTTATAAAAACCAAATAAATGACATTTTTAATAAGGTGTGTGTAATTATTGAACTAAACCCCAATATTTTATATTAATAGGAAACAAAAACAAGTACCTAACATTAAGGGCAAAAATAGCACAGCTATATAATTTGAATTTGGCGGGCAAACGATAAAGTCGACTCACGCGCCATCTGCGTTTGCCTTCCTTGAAGACAGACAAGGAATGCCCAGCAGCTATCTCTCTCTCGGATAATTTATTTACATTTAGTTGCTCGTCTCATTGTTGTCTCTGAAGATACATAATTTTATACTTGGCACTGGTATCGTATGACGTAATTCGTTGGTGCGCCCCCGAGGTGCGCCTATGCGGATGGCAACCAGGTATTCCTTGGGTTCGCGCGTGTCTAGCGCTTCGCCCGGGGCTTCGTAGGAGGCTCGCGGACCGTGGGAAAGTCCACGAAGCCGATTTTAACCGTTTTACCGACAGTTCGCCTCTCATTATCCTTTTGCCGAAGTAAAGATCTAACGAGTGCTGGCAAAAATGTAATATGTGTGCTCGGAAATATTCAAATATTCAGTGAATCACTGAGATAAATGGGTTATAGTCTGACGGAGGTGAGTATAGTGAATTGGAAGGATTTTTGAAGTTTAAGTTGTAATTTATAATTATCAAAACCGCTGTTTGTGTAAAGGTGCGTTGCTTTCTAAAAACAAGACAATTTTTGTCAATGCGTACCATTGATTTTACACAGACACGTCGTGTCTGTTCAATTCCTTCAATTGAGATTCAATTTGTTGAATAGTGGCAGGTAAAGGTTAGGTAAAGAACGAATACACACGCTGACTGCTTAGATGTAGTAAATAGTAAAATTTAATTTTGGTATATTTTGTACAGACAATATTATTCTACGGCCTACGTTTGACCTCGTACTATCGATATAAATATAAACAACTGTTGTCTTGCTTTAGAACATCTTCTTTCTATGCACTGCGCACATAATTGGTAAGGTTTGGAAACTTTGACAATTTTCCATTAGTAAATCAATAAATTGACCCTAATTTACCCTATTTAGTACAATACCATCCAATCTTTTATTGTGACTAAGAGACAGAAATCATCCATTTTATGGATGGATCAAGTTTCTTGAGTTTCTAGGTGAGTCCCAGATCGTTGCTCTTGATATATCTAAAGCTTTCGACCAAATCTGGTATGACGCACTTCTTAATAAACTTCCCTCCTACGGTCTTCCAACTAAATTCTGCTCTTGGCTCTCCAGTTATCTTTCTAATCGACGTATATCAGTCATTGTTGAAGGCCACTCTTCAAGCTTTCACGAAATTAATGCTGGAGTGCCTCAGGGTTCAGTACTAGCACCAACTTTGTTTCTTCTTCACATCAACGATCTTCTTTCTTCCACAACCAATCCCATTCATAGTTATGCTGACGATAGTACCCTTCACTCCACTTTTCAGGTTCCCAAACCAATCTCTCAACCCGACTTGGAAAGCAAACGCAGGGCGATGCAGATAGCTCTTTCACAGGATCTCAATTTGTTATTGGATTGGGGCGCCAAAATCTAGTTCAATTTAGTGCATCCAAAACACAATCGTGTTCCTTGTCGCGAAAAAAATCATCAAACACTCATCCTTTGCTTATTTGAAAATAACCTTAACTGGCATAAACACATTGTATCTATAGCCACCGCGGCTTTAAAAAGCTTGGATTTCTTTTCCGAGCCAAAAGTATTTTTCTCCTTCCAATTTATACACTTTGTATGTGTCCCAAATTCGACCCTCTCTGGAATATTGTTCTCAAGTCTGGGGAATGGTATCCCCTACAACCCTCAGCATTCTTGATGCCATTCAAAGAAGGGCTGTTCGTCTTATTAATGACCCTTTACTTACTCAAAGTCTTTCTTCTCTTGCCCATCGTCGAGCTGTGGGAGATCTATCGCTCTTCTATAGATACTTTTACGTCTTCTACTCCGACGAATTATCCAGTATATTCCCTCCTCTTGCAGCTTCCAACAGAGAAACTCGTAATGCCGCGCGTATGCATCCCTATACGGTTCAATTGGACAGGCCCCGAACTTCCCATTTCGTTCGTTCTTTTATCCCTAGAGTTTCTAGATTGTGGAACCTGCTTAAGACACCCACGGTACGTTAGTATTTAGGCTTCCAGCCTTCGTGGATTGTTCAAAGATAAAAAAAATCCATGTATATATGTAACCGAGTAGTCATACCTGCTCCACCTAAGCCTCTAATGTACCTTGATGACCTTTAGAGATTAGGTCGTGATTTTTGGCCCAAAGTTTCACGATATCCAATATTTTATTAACATCTTTGATCTGATAACAACGTGGATAATATGATCATTTTAACAACTTTTTTTTGGGACTTGTTGGTTGCGTCTATTTATCTCTTCTAGATTTCTTTATATTTTTTCATATTTGAAAATACCATATATTTAAAAGTTTTCTCAAATAAAAAAAACCAGTAAAGCATTATTGAAAAAAATTGTGGATTTAAAATCAAATGCTCTCTATTTTTTACAACGAAATATTCATTTGGCCAATGTAAAAGAAATATTGATTTGTTTCAAAGAAACTCTTTTATGAGTTAACTGTTTTAAATGGGGTTTCTATTTCTATTTCTATTTTTTTTCTTGGTTTTGGTCCCTTCAGGTCCAATCCACCACTCTCCCCTTCCGGACAATGCTTTCCAGGTCTTCGTCGGCGGAAAATCTGAATAATCGAGCTCGTAGCTCCCAGAAATTCTAAAAGAAAACAAATAATTCAATGTTCGATGCAATGCATAAATTGTCGACTGTCAAACCAAGATCTACTACTGGTGTTACGTATAACCTTCACTTTCACTACTGACAGTTCCCATGGCACGCCCATTTATTTCCCGCCATTTGAGCAATACCTCGTGTTCACCACCAAACAGGATACCATCAGCTTATAGGAATCTTCGCTCACAGCGCTTAGATCCAGAAGAAAGATGCCGTCAATTTAGCGTGAATCTTTCCTTGATCCCCGAAGGTAAAATACGTTCGTACGACACCTCTAGCCGCCACTCCCGGAAGAACTTTGTATCCTCTACGCACGTCCGCACTGTTCGGAGGTCAAACAAAGAGTTTAAATAGGGTTAATAACTTTTAGAATGATATAGGTACTCCAAAAGTACCTTACCACGTCAACTGTCAACACGACTTTACAAAAAATATATATAAAAAGTAAATTTGTTAATAAAAATGTATAAACTTTTAGGTTTTAGTCGTATCATTTTCGGCTTGGATACTCAGAATCTGGGGAGGGCTAAGCCCCTCCTCCCCCAAATTGCGCCTAGGGTAGTCACTTACAATTTAAAAATCAACAAAAAACTTCTCTATCTTAAGTGTATTATTTTGTATATACGTTTCTCCACGGAGAGAGGAGAAAATAATAAAATTAAATTTTAATATTATTAAAATTTAAAAAACTGAAAGGTTTTAAATGTATTCGTCTTTGGCTAATCTCTTCCTGTTAGTGTTCAACACATTAAAAGTCAATTAAACAAATCGAGCTGGCACGATGAGTATGTACCAAAAACTTGAAAAAGAAATAGAAACTTAAATTATATTTTTTACACACATTTTGTATGATTGGTAAACTAAGCAACATGTTGTATTATCAAGTAATAATAGTAGTTGATAAAGAAAGTAAATATATTTTCCCAAAAACACCTTCATACCAAAATTCTACGGCAACGTCGGCCGAAATTATAGGTTCGCGCACTTTGTCCCGGGGCCCCCGTCTGGAGGAGGCCCCTTCGGAACCGCCTTTGGAGACGTTTAAGTATAGGCCCCGCGCCGAAAGGTACCAAAGGTTTATACATCATTGAAGAAAGGATTCACGACCCTCCCTCTTTTGATAAAAGATAACTGGAGACGGATTTTTCGGTAGGATTCTCGGAAATAAAACATAAAATCGTAATGATAGCTTGGTGGTCCTTTTGTGGCGAAATTAATATTGTTTAACTACGTTTTTTATACTAACTTATACATATATATATATATATATATATATATATATATATATATATATATATATATAAATATATTGTGACAACGTATTTTTCTTTAGCCAAATACGTCGCCTGGGGTGCGTAACTCGGATGGGGTATTGAACACTTTAAACTCACAGTACAATACTATCAACATCTCCCCTTCTTCCCTTAAACTATTCGGACAATGGGAACACCCATTTTTTTCGAAGTCAGGATTCTACTACCCCCGTCTTCAAATTTTGTTCTCTTTAAATAATAAATTTTTCAGTGTTTGTTTTGCGTTTCTAGGCGACCCCGCTTGTTTAATGTTTTTATTTTATTATTATAAGAGTAACCTAGAAAATTGTTTGATTTATACTTTTTAAACCTTGACACCTCACGTATATTTTTATGTACCAAATTTCCTAATGTTAAGCAACCCAATTAAAATTTAGATTTCCCAAAAATGTATATTTTTAAAATTCCCAAAATGTATACTTTTTTATACTAGGTGTTCACATATGCCCCTTCCCTGAAAGCGTTGAACCCCAACGCTCTAAAAGCCTATCAAAAGATTTCCCCTGGACCATTTTGGTCACCTATGTTAATACTTATTATTTATATTAATTTACAAATGTAACAAAGCACAAATACATTTCCGCTGCGTCGACATGTCATCAACTTGACCGTGGCCGATGTCACTGTGTTGATTCAGCACATATGTGAACACCTAGTATAAAAAAGTATACATTTTTGGTATACTTTTTTATACTAGGTGTTCACAATATATATATATATATATATAATTTATTTATCTTTCTTAAACCATAAACCAATAATTATTTATTTATTTTTCTTGGGTATAGGTTTTTGTTAATAATTAAAACTACTTCATTATATACCTAACTTCGCTCAGCGTAGTGAGCTTTTCAAAAATATATTTATATTGCGTTCAGGCAACAACCTCGAAAAAGATTGTTATAGGCTCACGTCTTATTTTGATTTTTGATTTTTGAAATCAAAATAAGATGTAAGCCTATGCCTGAACGCAATATAAATATATTTTTGAAAAAGCTCACTACGCTAGGCGAAACGTCAGATGTTAGCTATATAATGAAGTAGTTTTAATTATTAACAAAAAACCTATACCCAAGAAAATAAATAAATAATTATATATATATATATATATATATATATATATATATATATATATAGTCTTAAGTTTCGTGATCGATTTTTAAATGAACGTCTGATATAGGTGTTTGGGGTTACTGGCTTATGTGAATGTTAACCTCTTTTTTTCTGCAAAAACTGGACATTTATCTAATTATCCAAGATTTAAATTGGAAGCCACCTCTATTTACCGTAGAAAAACTGTTTTATAATAAATATAGTATTCAAACAAAGGTATTTCTACAGGGCTGCCTAAAAATATGGTCAAGGCTACATATATTTAAATTTAAAAAAAACTTAAAATTTTTGACACACCCTGTATAATGGCTTTTTTACTATACACGACAATACTAATAGGGGACTTGTTGGACCTCCGGACAGTGCGGACGTGCGTAAGGACTACAAAGTTCTTCCCAGAGTGGCGATTAGAGGTGCCGTACGAACGTTTTTAACTTCGGGGATCAAGGAAAGATTCACGCTAAATTGACGGCATCTTTCTTCTGGATCTAAGCGCTGTGAGCGAAGATTCCTATAAGCTGATGGTATCCTGTTTGGTGGTGAACACGAGGTATTTCTCAAAAGGCGGGAAATAGATGGGCGTGCCATGGGAACTTTCAGTAGTAAAAGTGAAGGTTATACGTAACACCAGTAGCAGGTCTTGGTTTGACAGCCGACAATTTATGCATTGCATCGATTGTAGAATCATTTTTGTTGTTTTCTTCTTTTTGGAATTTCTGGGAGCTACGAGCTCGATTATCCAGATTTTCCGCCGACGAAGCCCTAGAAAGCATGGTCCGGAAGGGGGAGAGTGGTAGATTGGACCTGAAGGAACCAAAACACAAAAAAAAATAAAGAGAGAGAGAGAGACAATACTAATATATAACTTTTTTTATGTCCAATTTTATAAATAAAGCCATGAAAAATTGTTTAAATTTAAAATTTTAAAAAATTATTACAATTATTGTATATTTTGTATTTTTAAACATAAATATTTTATTAACTTACCTTAGAATGTATAAAAAAAAACAGGAGCTGCTATTATGCAGGGTGTGTCAAAAATTTTGAAGTTATTTATATAATTTAAGTAAAGTCTTAACCATAATTTTTTAGGCAAATCTAAATCCAAATATTATCATCGCTTTATTTACAAAGGTCAAAAATTATGGTGATTTTTTTTTATAAGGTATGGTAACCACACTGACCATGAATACAAGCTTTTAATTGGTTGAAAAATACTGGTGTGAAATTTCCTAATAAAAATTCTAGTTTATAGGCGGCAAAAATCAAAGAGTTTTTCGACTCGTAAGTAGAGAGATACAAAGTCGTCTTAACTGTGATTTCGGGGGCGGATAACCTTTAGACAACCCGGCAATTTTCTAAAATGTATAAACTTTCGTAATTGTCGGTTTCTGTAAGCGCGGGTGCATCCCCAGGCGCCAGAGGGCCTTTGTCGTCTAAAAAGTTAATTTCAAAACGCATCATTTTCTACGATCTAACCATCGGTTTGTAACCAGCGAGTTATGGTAAATTATTGTTTTGGATTTATTAGTTTTGGTGGCACAGGTGTCGTTCCCATGGTTTTGATTCAACCGGTGAGTAAGGCTAGTTTTCGTAGAATCGGCACTGTATTAAAATTTGCCCATAACGTGTCATTATATACCGGTTGAGTAAATAAGTTAACGCATAGGCAAGATGAGGAAAAGAAACAGTTTAACGTGAATACCCGCATGTAAATATTTCTGATTGAATTAGTCATATACATCCGTTTTTTGTTGCTTTACTGGCCGATATCCCAATACATATTTGCTTAACCAGTAGAGTAAATGGACCAAGTGTTATCTGTTTTTTGTTGGGTGTATGAGGTTGCAGACCTATTTTTCCTGGAAATCTCTTAGAAAAATAAACTTCCCCTAAAAAACCTGGAATATTTCCTTAATGCACAGATTGTGAAATACATTAACAGTATTATTAAAAGAAAAAAACTTAAAAAAATGAGTATTTACGAGCCTGTAAGTTTGTTGTAAATAATAATACGAAGAAAGATATGGGCTTTTCTACAGGACTTTGGACGTACTACAAATTTGCCATTTAACTTTTTTTTCTAACATTTTTAAAGCCCTGTAGAAAATTAAATACTGAAAATAAAAATCTGACTCTCTGAAACTTTTTGTACCAAATGAATTGCTTAATAAGATTCATTTTTTTTTGTTTTTTTCCCAGCTTGCAGGCCAAAAAAGTGGTAAAAATCCGGGGTTTTATGATATTTAAACAGAAAAACTTAAAGAATCAGGAAGAACCTCCTAAAATTAAAATTTTAAGCTGCGCTTTTAACAAGAGCTTTGTTTCAGCGTCCTTTGGGATATTTTTGGGGAAGAACAAAAAAACTTTTCGGCACTCCTTCATACAGGGTGATTCAAAAATCGATCACGAAACTTAAGGGGTGATTCTACTTGACAAAATAAGGGTAGAGCTTCTTATAATTTTTTCAAAAATGTCATTCGTTTTTGAGTTACAAGCCGTCAAAGTACAATTTTTATTTTGGTTTTTTCGCCATATTGCATTTATTTTTTAACCAATCCAGTTGATATTTGGCACACAAACCGAGATTTGCAGATTCTAAAATTTTAAGATAAAAGTACTTTTTTTAAATACCGCCAGAGGGCACTTTACCTAAAACCTAAAATTTATTTATTCATTTATTCATTTATTCATTTAAAACATTTAACCAATTAACAATCTTTACATACATAATTAAACAATACACTGCAATATACAACTCAAACAAAAATATTAATATGCACCTAGATGTAAAAACATCTGTATGTGCATGACCCACATAATAAACCTAGATATATATCTCAAAATGAAATAAAATAAAATATAATATAACTTAAAGATACAGAAAACTACAATACACTTTGTACACTTTATAATTTTACATCAAACAAACAACCTTTCAAATTGTTGCCAATTGTCATAAATGTAACGTTTGCATAATATTTTAAATTTTTGCTTATTTTCCACAGTCCTGACAACATAGGGCAACATATTAAAAACTTTAGGACCAATATAATTTATATATTTAATATTTAAGTTGTTGTGACTAACAGGAAGTTGTATTTCTCTGTTATCATTAGCCCGTGTAGCATATCCATGATTTATAACAATCTGTAATCCTTCATGTTTGTGCATAAAGGAACAGACGGTCAACATATATATTGTTCTAATATTACCAATGTCCAAAGAGAATAACATTCTAGAATGATATAATCTATTTTTATTATAAATAATCCTTAAAATATATTTCTGTACAATATTTAATTTATATAAGCTACTATTATATAGACCACCCCATACAAGTATTCCATATCTAATAATTGATTCTACCAATGACTTATAAATGGTAATCAATGTTTTTCTATTTAATATTTCCTTAAAAGATAGAACTTATGAATTAATTTCCGTAATTTATTCGAGACATAATCAATATGTGGCTGCCACTTAAGAAACTGGTCAATCATGATCCCAAGGTACTTTGTATGTGGTGTTTCCAGAATGCTATAATTATCAACCACAATTTCATTAAAAGGAGGTCTATTTGCTCTAGTAAGTGAAAATGCAATATAATTAGTTTTCGCCAAGTTTAAGGTTAATTTATAAGTTTGAAGCCAGTTTTTACTATTCTTATTCCTTCTATTGTATGATGCCTAACGCAATCCCATGTATCACCCGCAAAAACCAATGCTGTATCATCGGCATAAGAAATTGTTAACCCAGGTATTGTCAATTTTAGTAATGAATTTATATAGGTAATAAACAGTAACGGTCCCAAAACGGTTCCCTGAGGAATACCAATTTTTATTTTTTGTTTATGACTCAAGACAGCATTAAGTTTCACCATTTGATACCGATCACTCAGATAACTTTTTAATAGTTTAAAAGCTGTTCCTCTAATGCCATAGTTATGTAGTATGTCAAGAAGCTTGTTATGAGGTACCGTATCGAACGCTTTCGCAAGGTCTAAAAAAACAGTTATACATTTTTTATTGACATTTAGGTTATTAACAACTTCTGTTACCAGCCTGTGCATAGCGTCAGATGTACTGAGTCCCTCATCACTAAAGCCAAACTGATTTAGGCATAGAACACTATTATTTTTAAAGAAAAAGTTCAATCTTTTTTTTATGCATTTTCAAGCAGCTTGGCAAAATTGCTTATCAGACTTATAGGTCGATAGTTACTAATCGAATTTTTGGATCCAGCTTTGTGTATTGGCGTAACTACTGATATTTTAAACTCCTGAGGAACAATTCCGGTCTCCAAAATTAAATTAAAAATATGCATCAAAGGCATAATAATTTCCAAATGAGTTTCCTTAATTATATTAGCATGAATGCCGTCATATCCCGGTGAACTGTTGTTTTTAAGAGACGCTATGTGCTTAATTAGTTCATTCTTAGTTACAGGGGTAATAAAAATCGACTTAGGTATAGCTCGGTCCATTTGGCACTCCACTTGGGGAGGGGAATGGCCGTTTCCATTTCCACGCCAATATTTATAAAATAGTCATTACAATAATTAGACATCTCCAATGGATCGCTAAAGTTCTCACCAAGATTATTTTTAATATTTATAAAGTTATCAGATTTATCCCGTTTCTCATATGTTGCATCCTTAATAATTTCATAAAGTTTCTTTAGATTATTTTTGTTATTATCAATTTGGGTTTTTATAATAGTTATTTTTTTGTTTACGAATTATTTTGTTTAAATAGTTACGATAATCCTTATATTGTTTTTCAAGTTGTGTACTATAGTTAGAATTTAACTTTTTTCATTTTATCTCTTGTTTTGATAGAAGCTATTATACCATTAGTAATCCAGCTTTTATTTTTTTGTATGATTTAATATTTAATGTGTATGTTTCTGTAGCGTTTGTTAAAAGTTTATGAAAAATACTTAAAAATATTTTAGTTGCTACTTCAGGATTTCTCTCCTCCATTACCGTGGTCCAATCATACTCATGTAAGCTTTTTTTTAGATCCATTATGTTTACTTTGGATTTAGTCAACGTTTTCTGATTATTTAAATTTTGTTGTGAATTTACCCTATTGTGGCTAAAAGAAGCAAAACTGGACTATGGTCAGTTATATCATTATTAAAAATATAAGAATTTACGTTTAATTTATTTGATTTTAACTTTTGTCTAACAAAAATATGATCTATACAAGTTTTAGAAACAGGCCTAGTTATGGCGTTAATAAATGATTGGAAACCAAGTGAATTCATCATAGATAGATAGTCAGTCACATTATTATCCTCACTATCTAATATATTTATGTTAATGTCACCTATAAATATTTCTATGCAAGCAGTTGCCTCGTTTTCTAAAAAAGTATGTATATCGTTTACAAAATCTATTTTGGAAATAGGAGGTGGTTTATATATAGCAGTCATTCCATAGAGTACCTTATTTAATTCAAAAGTTAATCTACTTACTGTAGCCCTTGATTTAGTTAGTTGTGTTATTGTAAAATTTGCATTAATGTAATCCTTCACAAATATTATGACACCATCATTTTTGTTGTAATTGGCCTGATTATAATAGGTTTGATAACCCGGTATACTACAATTATTGGTTGTAACAAGTTGAAAGGTTTCACTCAAGACAATAATATCTGCATAGTAAAGTTTATATGTCTCTAATAAACAGAGTAAATTGTCAATGTTTTTATTTATACTTCTAATATTAATATGAATAATGCGCAAAAAGTTATCTCGATTAGAAATTAAATATTCAATATTATTACTATCCACCACTGTACCCCTAGAACTATTATCGTCATCAATTACATTTAATATTTCATCTTGTGAGTTGTTTACCATAATAGTTATGAGTTATAGTCTATTCTATTTTTTAACAGCTCCACATGATACTTTAGTGATGGACAGTTTGAGTCCAATGTAGTATGATCAGTTTTGTATTTTAGTTTGTATTCAGTATTTGCCGACACACAGTTAACACACTTTTACTACGGCTTTGACACTCTTTGATATTGTGATCCCCTGCACAGTTTCCACACACCTGTTCCTTTGTACATTTGTTACTTTTATGATTAAATCCTTGGCACTTATAGCATCTCGATATAGTCAGATCCTCATAAACAGGCAAGCGCTCCCAGTCTATATATATCTTTCCACAATTAATCAATTTAGTAAAGAGACCACCGGAACATTCAACATAAAGTGTAGAAGTATTCTTACTTTTAACATTGTGTCTCACAAATGTTACTTTAAAATAATCGTTTGTACCAATCCATGCGTTCTGTTTCCTTATAATTTTTTCGAGCTCTTCTGGCGATTTATCTCCAGTGTAACCAGCAATTTTAACTTTAGGAAGTACTTTTTTGGTAATTCGATTTCATACTTTTCACCAAGTTTAGTTGCAACCTCATTCTTAAGCCGTGTCATCTCCTGATCGGTGTCACACTTAACGACAATACCCTTTTTGGATTCTTTTATACCTCTTATTCCCAAGTTAAGATTAGTTGGATTTATAGTTTTTGAATTTCTTTTTTGCTTTTCTCAGAGTTTTGAGGAACCTTTGATTTTATTATTATGGTAGGACAGTTTTTCTTTATGCTAGTTTCCCTGGTATTGACGTTTCTTTGGAGAGTGGTGGCATAAGTTTCTTTTTGTTGACTTGTAGATTTCAAAATGTCTATATCATTTTTCATTTCTTCAATTAATTTCATCATATAAGGCATTCTTGCAACAAAACGTTTACATTCTTCACATATTAATAATAGAACTCTTTTTTGAAGAGGCATACATCTTACCTCGGTAGGTGTAATATTCCAGCATGTTTTGTGAATTCTTTCTAAGCATGAGTCACAGTTATAGTAATCTTCATCACAAGTTTGTTTACATTTTACACATTTATTGTTACAGTCAGTAAGTTCATTGCCCTCCATGTTTGTTTATATTTTTATGTTTCCACCCAAATACAAAACAACAACAAAAAAAGGAAAGATATGCAGCCAGATAGCACTGTGGAATTCACAACAGTTTTTACTGGCACTTTTTTTTATAGACAGAATTCACTATTAATCAATTAAAATATGATTTAAACCACTATTAATTGAAAAAAATCCTCAAAAATATAATCATCGAACAGGTAGCAACCATACACAAAACATACTCAAAAACTGCAATTTTTGGTATACGACAACCGCGGAATTTCTATATTTATTCAAGAGCAATTTAACCAACGTGTTTACAGTTTTCTAACTCAAACAATTCCATTACATCATAACTTTTTATTTTGACAGATATCGCAAAGCTGGGGACGCCATTTTATAGACAATCAAAAACTTAAAAATTCTCGTTCAATTTAATGCATCCAAAACACAATCATGTTCCTTGTCGCGAAAAAATCATCAAACACTCATCCTTTGCTTATGAGTGGCCAGGTTTTGCAGAGCGGGGACACATTTAACCTTGTGGGCGTCACATTCGAGAATAACCTTAACTGGCATAAACACATTGTATCTATAGCCACCGCGGCTTCAAAAAGCTTGGATTTCTTTTCCGAGCCAAAAAGTATTTTTCTCCTTTCAATTTATACACTTTGTATGTGTCCCAAATTCGACCCTCTCTGGAATATTGTTCTCATGTCTGGGGAATGGCATCGCCTACAACCCTCAGCATTCTTGATGCCATTCAGAGAAGGGCTGTTCGTCTTATTAATGATCGTTTACTTACTCAAAGACTTCCTTCTCTTGCCCATCGTCGAGCTGTGGGAGATCTATCGCTCTTCTATAGATACTTTTACGGCTTCTGCTCCGACGAATTATCCAGTATAGTCCCTCCTCTTGCAGCTCCCAACAGAGAAACTCGTGGTGCCGCGCGTATGCATCCCTATACGGTTCAATTGGACAGGCCCCGAACTTCCCATTTCGTTCGTTCTTTTATCCCTAGAGTTTCTAGACTGTGGAACCTACTGCCAGCGGAGGTCTTTCCTTCCCCCAAATCTTCAAGTTTTTAAGTCCCGTGTTAACAAACTTCCTCTTACCCTGCTTAAGACACCCACGGTACGTTAGTATTTAGGCTTCCAGCCTTCGTGGATTGTCCAAAGATAAAAAAGGTACTCTTTATTAAAATGGATCAACCTTACCGTTTGAGGCACCAATAGACATCAAAGTTTTCATCAATTTCAATCTAATTACCTACATACATACATACAGGGTGTCCAGTAACTCAACCGACAAACTTAACCAAACGATTCTACAACGAAAAATAAGAAAAAACTTCATATAAACATATGTCCTAAACGTCTTAGTTTTTGAACTACGGGGTGTTAAAAATTTAAAAAAAAATGAAATTTACATAAAGCTCTACCCTTATTTTGTCAAGTAGAATCACCCCTTAAGTTTCGTGATCGATTTTTGAATCACCCTGTATAGTGTCTGTGTAGAAATACTACCACAAATTTCTGTTGCTTAAATATGGTGGCAAAGTTAAAATAAAAACTTGTTTGAATTAAAGTAAACGGGAATTGAATTTATTTAACTTTAAACGCTACTTATCTGAATTTAAAATTGTAAATTATTTTACTGTGTTAAGGTAGGAATACACAATAAAAGTTTTTCATGAAATTTTTGTGCAATAAGTCAAAATAGTCAAGTTTTCGTTTTTTGTTTACAGGGAAACTTGAAATTTTTGAAAAACACTCATCGTGGATTTCTATTTTTAACACGCTTTTATTAGCTTGGGTTGTATCTATCTATCTATCTATCTATCTATCTATGTAACGGAACCTTTGAGCCTAATTTTTACCAACTTCCAGCGATTCAATTTCTTTGAAACTTTGCACACGTATCAAGGACCGCTGACAATGCAATAATTTAAAAACAGTATCCCGTTATCCTGATTAGGACCGCCAGGATAAATAAATTCCTTTACAGATCCTAATACTACTCTTGACAAAATGGCGAAGGAATTTTTTAGTGAATAAACTGGAGCATTTTTTACATACATACATACATACATGCATATCGAACTAAAAAATGAAAAATAAATAATAGTTTAAAAACTAAAAAACACGCTTTATATGCAACCGAACTAAAAATTAGAAAATAATTTTTCATTACAAAGAGTTTGTCACTTCAGAATAAAAGCGTGGGGTGCTATATTATATTAACATTTAATATATTAAGCACCCCACGCTTTTATTCTGAAGTGACAAACTCTTGTAATGAAAAATTATTTTCTAATTTTTAGTTCGGTTGCATATAAAAGCGTGTTTTGTTTTTTTAAACTATTATTTTTAGGTATATTTTTCAGCCGCATATTTCTATTCTGTGAGTAAAAATCGTGGGCGATCAAAAGATAACTTTTCCCGACGTTAATCCCCCGAGCAGGAGGCAATCAGCACCGTTTCACCTGTCAACTAAACCGTAACCGGCAGTGACATTATCGCTCTTCATCTCAACGGAATAATTAAATAAACTCACCTCAACATTTTCCAATGTGGCTAATCTGAAACTTGTTGATAAATTCTGACATTTTAATACAAATATCAAAAAGTATTATGGTAAAATAAGCTACAAAACTTGGAAGCCAAAGAAGTTTTTGGATGTACGACGTAGAATTTTTTAATGAAAATTGCTTTGAACAAATGTATACACACTATTTTCTAATCTTGTGTAATAAAATTAAGGGCGAATTTTGAGCTAACTATACAGTGTGTCCCAGGATAGGTGTTATAAGAGATAGGCGAGTTATAACTAAAAATTTGAAAATGGCCAAGAACAAAGTACCTTTACTTTTAAAAAATAGGACAAAATTGTGTAAGTAAATATTGTAGAGAATTATATTTGGTAATTTTCTAGAAACCTGCGGCAACTCCGATTTTGACGAAATTTGGTATACGGGGGTTTTTGGGGCGCTGATCACGAATCTAAAAGAATTTTTTGGCGGAAACGTTTCGTTCTTGAGATATTCATCATCAGACTCGAAATTTAAATTAGTCCTATTTTTACAATATTTCCCCTTGTTTTTGCACACAATTCTTAATTTAAAGCTAAAGTGGCACACAATATTTGATTTTCACCTTTTAGAACCCCGTTTTTTACGTATTTTATATTATTTTTGCATTAAATTGCATAGCTATACTTTGAATCATTTCAATCCCAGTGTGCCATGAAGCCCTATATGTATGTATGGTTGCCACTATATCAAAGAAAAGCCACGCAATTTAATGCAAAAATAATGTAAAAACGTATAAAAACGAGGTTTTAAAAAGGTAGAAAATCAAATATTTTGTGACACTTTGGCTTTAAATCAAGAATTGTGTGCAAAAAGAAGGGGAATATAGTGAAAATAAGCTTAGTTCAAATTTGAACTTTGATGATGAATATCTCGAAAACGAAACGTTTCCGCCAAAAATTTTTCGTTTCTTTGTGTGAGTGAAAATTTTTTGTTAAGGGCAGAGAATTAAAAAAAAAAGTTTTCCTTTACTCTTTGCTCCATTTTGCTCATTATTTTTAAGTTGTAATGCGTAATGTAAAAATTGACAATAACATTTTTTTTTTTTTTGTTATTTTCACGCTTTAACTTTCAATTTTGACATAAAATTTAATTCGCTACAACATTTTTTTATACAATTTTGTTCCATTTCTTAAAACTAAAAGTAGTTAACTTCTGAGCATACTTTTTAGTTATAACTTACCCTGTACAATACCAGTCGGAGTAAAATTTTGTATTTGTTAGTTTTGGTCCATGCGAACAGTTTTCCCAAAATTTCGTTTTAAATTCAAAACTTTTGGTCCATTTGTTCTCTTGTAGACCCCTATTCTGGGACACACTGTATAAGCAAAAGTTGACATAAATAAATGTTTTCTACTACTGTAGAAATAAGAAAACTTTTGTGGTCCTAGCAAACGCGAATGATAACGAAAGAGAACCTTCGTGTTACCTGGTTGCTAAGCGTTGCTAGCTGCGAAAGTAATATTTTCAGCGCCTGGACAAAAAGTAAGAGTAAAAAAAAGAAGAAAATATGCTTGTGGGAAATATTAGGATTTATTTATAAAAAGTAACGTAATTTATGACAAAATATTTTAAAAACTAGGTTAGGTATTGACATTAAAAGTAATTGTGCAATTTGAGCAATTAGCAAAAGAAATTGAGGAATAATACTTGAATTAACAGTTTTTAAATTTGTTGTTGGGGTATCGTTATCACCTTTAACTACGTTAATATTCATATTTTTCACTGTTACTTCATTAGAGGAAATATTGGTAGGAATTTCGTGTAAAATCTTCTTGAA
The DNA here is from genome assembly GCA_014170235.1 of Listronotus bonariensis. NCBI lineage: Eukaryota > Metazoa > Arthropoda > Insecta > Coleoptera > Curculionidae > Listronotus > Listronotus bonariensis. The sequence continues at coordinate 36,715 of JACEGR010008049.1, forward strand.
ATTTCCACCTTATTACTATAGGATTCAGCTAATATATCCCTCCGCAACAGAAGAAGACTTCCAACCTCCATGCCTTTTTAAGTCCAAAATATCGACATCCGAAGCACTGGCAAGGAACGTAGTTGACGTTCTTCTAAAAGAATGGCCAGTGTATCTACTGATGTCTTCAAGCTTCAAAAACTTCGCAATTTCTTTAGGTACATTTGAAATAGTGTGCTTTCCAATTACTTGATTAACACATTTACCTCTTTCATAACGATACAATTAGCGCTCATCTAGGGCATTCCTTGTCTCAGCTTAATATATTCCTGTAGAAATCTGACATAAGCGAACTGAGCCTTCATCGTTGGTTAAGCGATTTATAAAAGACCAGTCAAAACTCTAAAATGTCATGAGATTGTCAAAAATGACAACAAAATCGAGGTAAAAATAATATGTTTTTGTTTGATAGCTTTCTAATGTTAAGATCCCTTTTTGTGTACTAATTTTGTGTTATATTATTACTTCAACTAAAGTCTATGCAGGTAAATACAATATAATATAATAATAATAATTTTTACAATAGAAGAAAATCAACGTCTACGTTGTATGTTTTTTATGAAAAAATAAATACATTTTTATCCTTTTTTACCATTTTTGTAGGTCTGGTCGATTCCCTAGCCGCTGTCAATACCAAAATGGTACCGAAGCAGAGTGGACTGCCAAAGAAAAACAATACCAAACCATCAAAATACGCTTGTCTTAAAAATCACAACAAGAAACCTTTAGAAACTGTTATAGATGCCCATAAACCAGTGGATTATAAGTTTCAAGTAAATTCTAAAGATACAAAAGTAGAAATTTTAATCCACAGACATACAGTATTTTTATAAAACCTGCACCATAATAATATATGTTTTTTTGATAATTGTCTAGCAAGTTGCGACAACTCTGATTTTAACGAAATTTGGTATACAGGGTTTTTTTTTGCTGCAGATCACGAATCTAAGATTTTTTTTCGAAAACGTTTTGTTTCCGAGATATATATCATCAAAGTTGGAAATCAAACTTACTTCATTTTCACATTATTTTCCTTGTTTTTGCACACAATTCTTGATCTTTAACTAAAGTCGCACACCATATTTGATTTTCACTTTTATAAACACCATTTTTCTACCTATGTTACGATTTTTGCATTAAATTGCATAACTTCACTTTCAAACACAGCAGATTATGGTGGATGCGTAGAACCAGTATATGCATGGCTTGATACGTTTCTAAAGGGAACCTTCGCAATTTATTTGATAAAAGGTGTAAAGTACATAGAAAATGGGGGTTTTAAAAAACAATTAAATATTGTGGGCCACTTTAGCTTTAATTCAAGAATTGTATGCAAAAAGAAGGGGGAATATAGTGAAAATAAGGTTAGTGTAAATTTAAGCTTTAATGATGGATATCTTGAGAACGAAACCTTTTTCAAAAAATCTTTTAGATTCGTGATTACCGCCCCACAAAACCAAATTTCATCAAAATCGGAGTTGCCGCAACTTTCTAGACAAGTATCAATTTTTTACTTTTTTGCTTAGTTTATAAAAAATACCCATTATTGGGAATAAAATGGATATTTCCAAACCGTTGGCAGAGGGAAAATATTTTAAAAACATTCATAATCAAGAAAAAAAAGTATGGAATTATAAATTAGGCACATTTTTCTTGCTAAATTTTTCTGCAAGCAACCTATCGAAATTTAAAAACAATCAATTTAATTACTTTGTAGAATTTTTAAAAACAAAAAATGCACAAATGATATTTTTATTTTTAATTAAAAATATGTTTAGCAACACAAAAAACACTAAAATAATTACCAAAATTGAACGTTGAAAGAAAAATTGTAGTAAGAAAAATTAACGCAAAAAAATCCTTCAAAAATACCTTAAGAAGTTAAAATTAACATTATAAATAAATTATACATATCTAAATATTGTTATTTTTTTTAAATAAAATTTTGTATATTTTAGAAAGCGGTAGAAAAAATGGTAGATGTCAACAAGCTTTCGGAAAACAATTAGCAGCAATAGGTGATGCTGCTATGGCAGCAAAAATGACTGAAAATCCAACAAGTACTTCAAACACATCAAATAACAGTCCTGGTGGTACTAAAACCACCAAAGCGGCAGTTAACGATAGTGACTTAGAATGTAATACCTGAATTAAGTAAAATAAATTAAAGTAATATAATAATAAAACTTTTAAACATAAAACACAAAATTAATGATAAAACAAATACAGAACTATTACATAATAATTACACCATTACACAATTTATATGATAGAAAATGCTGTCGCGAGATTTACCTGTGTAGATAAAGAAATAAATTAAATAACCTATACTGATTGATTTTAATCTTTTATATTTTTAAACTTAGTAAATACGAGTACTTACATTTTGCGACAAGCTTTTATATGATATTGAGTTTCTAGGTGAGGCCCAGATGGTTGCTCTTGATATATCCAAAGCTTTTGACCGGGTCTGGCATGCTGCACTTTTTAATAAACTTCCCTCCTATGGTCTTCCAAGTAAACTTTGTACTTGGCTCTCTAGTTATCTATCTGATCGACGTATATCATATATAGTTGACGGCCAGTCTTCAAGCTTCCACCAAGTAAATGCTGGAGTGCCTCATGGCTCAGTTTTGGCACCAACATTGTTTCTTCTTCACATCAACGACCATCCCTCGTCCACAACTAATTCCATTCATAGTTTCGCCGACGATAGTACCCTTCACTCCAGTTTTCAGGTTCCTAAACCCATCACTAAACCTGACTTGGAAAACAAACGCAGAGCGATGCAGATATCTCTTTCGCAGGATCTTAATTTATTATTGAATTGTGGCGCCAAAAATCTCGTTCATTTTTAATGCATCCAAAACACAATCATGTTCCTTGTCGCGAAAAGAGTCATCAAATACTCATCCTCTACTTATGAGCGGCCAAGTTTTACAGAGCAAAGACACCTTTAATCTTGTGGGCGTCACATTTGAAAGTAACCTTAACTGGCATAAACACATTGTATCTATAGCCACGGCAGCTTCAAAGAAGCTTGGATTTCTCTTTCGAGCCAAAAAGTATATTCTCCTCTTCTAATTTATACACTTTATATGTGTCCCAAATCCGACCTCCCTTGGAATATTGTTCTCATATCTGGGGCATGGCGTCCCCCACAACCCTAAGCATTCTTGATTCTATTCAAAGAAGAGCTATTCGTCTCATTATTGATCCTTCACTTACAGAAAGGCTTCCCTCTCGTGCCCATCGTCAAGCTGTGGGAGATTTATCGCTTTTTATAGGTTCTTCCATGGCTTCTGCTCTAAAGAATTGTCCAGTATAGTTCTTCCACTCACGGTTCCCCCAGAGAAACTCGTGGTCCGCGCGTATGCATCCCTATACAGTCCAACTGGACAGGCCCCGAACTTCCCACTTTGTTTGTTCTTTTATCCCTAGAGTTTCTAGATTGTGGAACCTGCTGCCCTGCGGAGGTCTTTCCTTCCCCCAAATCTTCAAGTATTTAAGTTCCGTGTCAACAAACTCCCTCTTACCTCGCTTAAGACACCCACGGTACGTTAGTATTTAGGCTTTTAGCCTTCGTGGTTTGTCCAAAGATAAAAACAAATCATTTTAAATTGTATAATAAAATTAAATGTTGATAATAAAAATTTTAAAGAAAATGTTTATTTCATTCTTTTCAGTGCGTATTAATAAAAGTTAAGTTTTTTCAAGATCTATCTATCTATCTATGTAACGGAATCTTTGAGCCTAATTTTAACCAACTTCCAGCTATTCGATTTCTTTGAAACTTTGCACACGTGTCAAGGACCGATGAAGATGCAATAATTTAAAAACAGTATCCCGTTATCTTTTTTTTGAATCGCCAGGAAAAAAATTCCATTATATTATAAAAACAACACCTAGGATGCCATCTGTTGGCAACATTTCAAACTTTGCTATTAAATGAAGAAGAAATTTTTTAGTTTTTACACAATTTGGTTAGTTGCACCATGGGTGTTCAATTTTTATGAACAATAAAAATATAGGGTTAGTTGCACCATTAGTTCAAGGATTCCATAATAAAAATTACATTATGTGTAATGTATACATAATACATAATGTGCAATTAATAAAAATTAACATTCTTTTTTGGATCGCCAGGAAAAAAATTTTTCCTTTATATTATAAAAATATAAAAACAACACCTAGGTTGCCACCTGTTGGCAACATTTCAAACTTTGCTATTAAATGAAGAAGAAATTTTTTAGTGGGTTGCAATATATTGGCAACGGTCCAAACATTGCCTGGATTGCCATCTGTTGGCAAAATTTCAAACTTTGCTACTTAATGAAGAAGAAATTTTTAGTGAGTTGCAATCTGTTGGAAAAATTTTAAAATTTGCCACTCTTGTTCATTAAAAAAATTTTCGCCATTTTGTCAAGAGTAGCAGAAACTAAAAAATGAAAAATAATTAATAGTTTAAAAAAACTAAAAAAACACGCTTTTATATGCAACCGAACTAAAAATTAGAAAATAATTTTTCATTAAAAAAATATTGTCATTTCATAGTAAAAAGCGTGGGGTGATAAATATATTAAATGTTATAATTATTATATTTGCAAATATCTATGATGGAAAAGTTATGAAAAAATAGTAAAATGCACCCCACGCTTTTTACTATGAAATGACAATATTTTTTTAATGAAAAATTATTTTCTAATTTTTAGTTCGGTTGCATATAAAAGCGTGTTTTTTAGTTTTAAACTATTAATTATT
>JACEGR010008050.1:0-41510 GCA_014170235.1 Listronotus bonariensis
AGTAGCCCATTCTGCTCTACCAGACGCAAATTTCTTCGAATGTCTCTCATGAGGTCCTGGACGGAATTCAGTTCAATTTCTCTTAATTTCTCGTAAATTTGCCGTCTTAATTGTTCCTCATCTTGTTGCTTGACATGGTATTCCCTGCTCGCACTCCGCTATTGTTCTATAAATGGTTCTGCGTGAAATGTTTTTATTCTGGAATATTCGACAGATTTTAGCTTTGGGTATCCGCTCAACTAACTTGTAGATACTTTTTCTTATTTCTAATTTATACGACATCTTAAAGCGAAAACTTCAAAATAAATAAATCTCAACTGACAGTAAATAAAGTAAATAAACTTTTTGTTTTCAAAGGCAACTTGATATTATTTTGTTTTTGTTAAAATTAAAGACAATGAGTTTTGTGCCAAAACTTTTAGGACATACGTTATTCTAAATGTCAATACAAAATTTAAAAAGAAAAAATATTTACATGTAACTAATGTATAACAAAACTAGTTTAACAATACATCTCTACACTACACTAATACAATAAAAACATTTGTTTAAAAATATAAATAAAGAAAACTACACAATTGCTTATGTTATAAAGAGCCTGTCATCCACCACATTGATAAATTTATTTAAACTGGTGATATCCACGTCTAAATCACTAACTACATATGTTAAATAAGGCGGACATGCGCTAAATAGGAGAATTTTTGTAAGTATCAATTCTTGGAAGGTCAAGATAAAAAACTCTTTTTTCCTGGTATTGATGTATTTAATAGGGAATGGAAGTTTAGCTTACAATAATATGTATCTATCAACTTTTTAACAAAACACATGTTAAAAAGATATTAAAAACATACATATACAGGGTATTACAGAATAAGATACTGATCCTTAAGGGTGTTAAGACTTAAGTGATTTCAGGAAGAAAGCTTCAAATAAAGCTATGTCCTAACCCCTAGCTTTTGAGCTATAGGGTGTTATTTTTTTAAATATTTTTTATACCTTTTATACCAATGCAGATACTTTAAAAATATATAATTCAGAGACTAGTCGGTCTTTTTAACAATCCTACTTTTTCTGTAAAATTTTAGTTGGAATAGGTGATAAATGCTATCAATATACAGAAGTGCAAAAATTTAAAGGATGCAAAAAAATCCAAATTGTTTAAGGTTTTAGGGTTATATCGCGCTAGTAAAAATAAAAATAAGTCAAAATAGTAGCCGTTCTTCTCCTTTTCACACCAATTCCACAAAGATTTACACATTTACAAAGCGTTAAAACAACAAAATAAAACATATAACAAATTTAGAGGGAAAACGGGGAAGGGATAGACCAAGTTACAAATTAAACTAAACTAAAATAATATAAAATGTACAATATTAATAATAAAAAAATATAAAATTAAAATAAAAAACAAAAATGCATTTAAATAAAATAACAAACTCAAAGCAAGCCTTACACAAATCTATCGTTTAAAAATTCCTTTTTTAAATAGTAGGCTACCATACCGAAGATGTGACTCAACTAGGGCACACACACGTTTCGAGCTACCCCATTATTCAACTCTTGAGAAACGACTCTAACAGCGTAGCAACCTCTAGAGACCTTTTTACTGAGTTCTAATATGTGTTGCTCAAACTCCAATTTTCTATCAATGTGTCTAGACCTAATAAGTCTAAGATCCCGCTGCAAAAACACTACGTTCATTACGTTTTGAGCAAAACACACATTTCTACATACGTTTATGAATAGGAGAATACATTGATCAACACGCAGCCAGTAAAAAGTGGCCGCAAGTAATTTTAATTAAATTAATGTTAATTAATTTTCCAAAAAAATTTCGTTCACTTCTCTTTTAAATAAAATGTCATCCACATCATAATAATGTGTGTAAAGAATTCAAAAATCTATAGGAGCCGTTGCACGCTCGGCCGCAACTACCTCGCAGCCAGGTGTAAGCAGGTAATATTTTGATTTATTTATACGTTCATGACTTACACGCTTGTTTATTACATCAAATTAAAGCTAATTTTTTTTCTAATATTATGATTATGCCGCTGCCTGTGATAAAAAAGCCGCAAATTAGGGGTGCCATTTGTTAAAGTCGCGAGATATTCGAGATAAAGTGAAAGAGAGTTAGCGCGCAACGCCACTTGTTAGATGAGGATGGTGAATGCCAGCTGTGTGACTATTCAAAGCCATTGCGCATGCGTCGATAGATAGGGTTCTCAGCCAGCGGCTCAAAAAATAGTAGGAACGACTTTATATTTACTCCAAAATTACAATAACGTAATTAATATTTAAAAAAAAAGAAATTTAAGTAGTAAAATATTTATTTTAAAATAAAAATTTGTTTATTGATCAAGTAAAAATAAAAAAACCGTATTTAAAAGTATCAAATTTTGCTTATGTTTTACTTTTCTACAAAATAAAATATTACGCATATTATATTTGAAAAATATTAGTTTTTATTACAGTTTGTTGATACAATCATTGATTAGTCATTAAATATTAGTTCAAAAAGAGCAGCATATTAAAAACAATGAGAAAAAGATGTTAACTTTACTATTAACAACGTAATAACAAGTTGAATAAGTAAATAATATCAACAGTATTGTGTACAACCAGCTCCAAAACGTGGTTATAATATAAGAATAGTTCACTGTTGAGAACCCTATCTATCGACGCATGCGCAATGGCTTTGAATAGTCACACAGCTGGCATTCACCATCCTCATCTAACAAGTGGCGTTGCGCGCTAACTCTCTTTCACTTTATCTCGAATATCTCGCGACTTTAACAAATGGCACCCCTAATTTGCGGCTATTTTTTCACAGGCAGCGGCATATCATAATATTAGAAAAAAAATTAGCTTTAATTTGATGTAATAAACAAGCGTGTAAGTCATGAACGTATAAATAAATCAAAATATTACCTGCTTACACCTGGCTGCGAGGTAGTTGCGGCCGAGCGTGCAACGGCTCCTATAGATTTTTGAATTCTTTACACACATTATTATGATGTGGATGACATTTTATTTAAAAGAGAAGTGAACGAAATTTTTTTGAAAATTAATTAACATTAATTTAATTAAAATTACTTGCGGCCACTTTTTACTGGCTGCGTGTTGATCAATGTATTCTCCTATTCATAAACGTATGTAGAAATGTGTGTTTTGCTCAAAACGTAATGAACGTAGTGTTTTTGCAGCGGGATCTCGTGGTTTCGTCCGTTACTTTGTAGACCGTACATTTTAAATTAATAAAATCAAAACAAAAATATACTACTGTTCATAAGTCACTCTTAATTGAAACTGTTTAGCCGTGACAGCTGTTTCGTAGTACCAACTACATTTTCAAACGTGCTGACAAACTAAAATTATTTACGTTATATATAAACAGTATTACTCTAATAAAAACATGTTTTTAAAAGGTTTTAAAATCAATATGGTACAGTTGTGAAATTTAAAGATTTTTATTACTTACATTTGTATAGAAGTTTACAAGGGTGGATTTCCTAGGTCAATCTGTGTGTTGACAGATGTACATTCTGTTTTTATGTTTATAGATTTCAATATTTTCTAATGTATCTAGTTTTCGTCCTTTTTGTTCTACATGTAATATTTTAGGTATTGATTTCTGGAAGTTTGTGTCCGGTTTCCAGAAAATGGTTTGCGTAAAATTTGATGTTGTTTTCCCTAACCTATAACATGAGTTATGTTCTTTAAACCAAGTTTCGAAATTCTTCCCGTTTGTCCAATGTAACAGCTATTACACTCTTCACAAGTAAGCTTATAAACTCCTGATTTTTTAAATTTATTTTGTTTATCTTTCACATTAAATATCATGTTTGATAATCGATTTGACTAATGTAATTAATTATTGCACTAATAATTGGATATTACGGTTTTATAAATTGTTTAAAAATAACTTTGTGGCTGGCTTAGGATAATAAGATAATAATTCATTTATTAGACAACAAGGTTTTAAAATAGATTTTTGACTTTCAACAGTTATAAAAAAGTTGATAGTGTAATCAAAACCGCCGTTAAAATAACCAAGGCATAAAAAACAAACCACAGCGAAAGTCTTTTTGTAATTAATTGAGATAAGACACTATACTTTGGCCACTATAAATTGATAATGAATACCTAGTAAGTAACTCTGGTTACTGTAGTTTTAAACCTATAAAATCAATTTTTTATTGTGGTAACTAGGGTTACTGACTTTTAAACCAATGAAAAACATTTTTTGTTTAGGTATTTTTCTCAATTTATAGTGAACAAAGCATAGAACATGTGTGCGGTAAATAGACAATAATCGTATATTTCAAAAGTCAAAACCAAAAACCCAGATCGAAAAGTTGGTGAACTAATAAAACGCCTTTTATTTGCCATCTCTATTCCCGCTCCCTTTCTTCCATTAAATTGATGGCTAAGGACAATAGACTCAGTAAAAAGCACAGGGGCGTGTAATTTAATTGGTTTAAAGCGCTACAGACATGCATGTAAAACTATCACATCGGGTGGGTCATGGTTAGTTCTGATTATTTAAATATGTTTTTCCTATTTCTTTATAGAGCGAATTAAAAAAAATGAAGTAACCAGAACTAACCATGACCTTCCCAACGTGACAGTTTTGCATGACCGCCTGTAGCCCTTCAAACCAATCAAATAATACGTCCCTGTGCTTCTTATTGTAGTCCCTCCTCTATGGTTTCTAGACTACAGTAAAAAGCAAAAGGACTTTAGACGGAATTTGATTGCTTTGAAGCGCTACAGACGGTCATGCAAAACTGTCCCTAGGTGGAAGGGGAGGATCGTGGTTAGATAAAAAAATTTATTCACTTTATTAAGGAATTTAAAAGTAAAGTTTTAACTAACCAGCACTAACCATGACCCCTTAATGTGACAGTTTTGCATGACGATTTCTAACGCTTCAAACCAAATTACACGTCCCTGTGCCAAATCCAAAGCATTTTTGTAGGCGATTGTTTAAAATAAAAAGTAGTTTGCTCTATAAACGTAACATCAAAAGTTAACGGTTGGGAAGATATCACGGTATAAAAATGGCAAAAACATTTTATTTAATATCTCGAAAGTAGAAAGCACCAGAATAATGAAACTACGAAAACATTGCTATTATAAGAATACACTTTCCGAATAATTTTAGAATTAATAAAAGTGGTGGAAAGAGACTACCCCTATCGTTCTTGCTAACCAAATTTAAAGAAGCAATGACCCCGAAAAACTTTGATAGTCTGATTTATTTAGATTTTTTTAATACTTGCATTTTTTCATTAAACTTACCCATTTCAAATAAAAAATAAAATAAAATGGAATCATAACGTGTCGGATCGCGAATATTTATTTTATAAAAACATCTATTTATCTGCTGTCACCTATTAAGGCATTTGTAATAATTCCTAATTGGACATTATTTGGTAGTTTCTACACACTACCCTTAAGATCTTTAAAATAAACGTTTTTTTTCATTTTTTTTTTGTGATATATCCATAATGGTTTATTTTGGCACCTTGTTTATAAAGAAAACTACCCTTTATTTTTAACAAGGAATCTCCTACAATGTTTCGCATTTGTTTAAAAACTCTTCTATATGCATAGATAAAACGACAAAAATTTTGTTTGAGGTAACAATTCAGGTTAATTATTGTAAACAAAACAATAGATATTTTAATAACTATTTATAAAAGTGTGGAGTTCCCTATATTAAATCTTGTACGTTTAACATTATGTAAGTTAAACGAATAAATACATTTTTATTATTGTTTTAATAGGTAGGTTTTAAAAAATAAACAAGGACAAAATACCTACTAAGGCTGTTGTAAATAAAGTAAGAAATCCTATTATGTACATAAGTGTTTGTCTATTAAAATTAACATGAAAAAATGTATTCATAAGTTTTACTTACATATCTATAGACAAGAAATAACAATGAATTTTACTTTTGTTAACGGTTAAATATTAAAATACTTTTTGTTTTGTATTATTTTGTTTACAACCACTAACTTCAAACTATCTTTATTGATAATTTTGAATAAAACCGGCCATTTCTGGTACTAAACGAGGCGCGGCGTGGATCGGCACGGCGAGTTGTTGCAAGTCTGGACGCACCTTAATAAGTGTGTTGGGCTCCAAGCAGGATGTAAAATATATAGTCCTAATTTTTTAAAATATTTAAAAAGAAAGTCGATAAAATTGGAAAAATTTTTAAATTTTATGAGGAACCTGAAGATAAAGAGTGGTGTGTTTTCCCGTTTATATTTAAACATGAATTTTTGCACACGTCGTGCCAGCTCGATGCATTTAATTCACTTTCAGTGTGTTAAATACTAGCCAGTAGGTTAAATATAGAATGCCTGCATTTAAACAATCTAAATAGGATTATACAGGGTGGTCCCTAAATAATGGTCCAAAATTCAACTGGAGAATTATGACGTGAAAATATTGCGGTTTTACAAAACTTACTTCAGTGCAAAAGTTGATATTAACTAAGATACAGGGTGTTAAAGTTCAAAAAATATTATTAAAATATTTCGATAATATTTAATACTTTTTAAATATTGTAGTAAAACTTGGTATCTAGGGGTTTTGAGACATGAACTATTCATATTTGATGTTAATTTTATATTGAGAAAAATACCTAATAAGCAACTATGATTACTGATCTTTTAAACCAATAAAATACTTTTTTATTGTGGTAACTAGGGTTACTGACTTTTTAAACCAATTTTATAAATTTTTTGTTTGGGTGTTTTTTTAATTTAAAGTGCCTAAGGTATAGGTTTGAAGTCTAAATAGGACTACACATGGTGAGGCATTTCTTCGTACCTACCTGTACGAAAGCAAGTCTGCGTGTAAGACTGATGCTATAAATTTGCATTGGAACGCGCCGTTAGATCAGTATGTACAGGCGTTCGCACTTACTCGCAAACTCCTTTTCAGTTCTGGTATGATGGAAGACCATTAATAGTTTTGTATTCATAAATCATAACAATTAAATACGTTCTTAGACAATATTTATATATTTAAATAAACATCATTAATTATTAGTAGCGATCTATTTACACTTTTGCTGTTACTAGCTTAAATACTCTATAAACCTAATTATGTTAGTAACAACTTCAAATGATGTAAATAAATACTAGGAAAACAGAGGATAATTCAGTAACTTTTATGAATGTTTGCGCTTATTTTGTGCTTTTAGTGGTAATATAATATTAAAGTTAAACAAAGGTAGTTGTGGTTTGTAGTTCTTTAAAGTTTTTGGTAGCACAGTCATAACAGTGTGTTCCTAACTTAAGAAAGAATGTATTATATTTAATTAATATTGGAGATTGTACACTTTTTAACTAGGCGCCTCAATTTCAATGTAATAATAATTCTGTTACCAAACAAACAATACTTTAAGAAATCAATACATATCAGGCCAAAACCTCTGTTTAGCAGGTTTTTGTTTTAAAAAACCAATACATTTTACCACCTAAAACTGGACTTTCTGTGTTTTTCCGGGTAAAGCATTCCTTTTTTAAGTCAAACATACGTTTGAGTATTTTTTGCTTGTTGATAAAAAAATATAAATCATAGGACTCGAAACTATATTTTACATTAGGCACTTTATTTTTGGCAAAAAAATGACTTGTCTTTTCTTTCCCTTCTATATTTTTGTTAAGGTATATTAAAATATTGGCTAATTCATTGTGTTAAATGTTATAAGATTATTTTGACCTATATCGTATCAGCTATTTTTAAAGGTATATCGGACAGTAATGCAATAACAAAACCAGCACTTTTAGTCACCCAATTCGAAATGTTTGCATACCGGCATTCGCGTTAGACTCATCCCTCTTTACATATTTGACTGGCTGATTCTGTATATGTTATTAACAGGTTGACTGCCATATATAAACCGGAAAAAATGCTCCAGAGGCCAAGTACAAGATACTTATAAAAATTTATCAATTTTTTTCTGGCAGTTCCAATACTCGCACATATATGCGAGCATTGCAGGCCCCAGCGGGCGTTTACTGTATCTAAAAACATTTTAAATAGGTTCGCTGGTAAATTAAGATCGAAAATGTTATCGCGTGCATAAATGGCGTATACGACCTTAGTGGCATTTTGGCATATCTACTTGGCGAGCGTATTCAACCGCCATGGCAGTCAACCTGTTAAATATCTGCTTTTAAATACCATTATTATTTATCCTTTTAGCATTCGCACTAGTTAACAATTTAAACAGAACTAAGTAATATTTTCCCCGGCTGTACCTTAACATCAATTTTTTTTTAGAATGGATCAATCTAGAGGCAGTGGAAATATAAGTCCGACAACATCTTTACCTAGAGAAAGTATTGGTTCTGATGGAGATTATGATGACGAGTTAGGGATTCCAGAATCTATTAAAATAGTTGATATTGGAGATGGACCTGTTGCTATTGAAAATTCGGATGATGAACTAGAGGGTAAGGAAAATCGGTTTTATTTATTATAAAAGCTAGTTTTCAAATATCTGCATCATAATTCATAATTTATATATAAATTATTTTAATATAAGTATGTTTTAAGAGAAAGTACTGATTGTCGATTGTTTTTTGTACAGGATAGTATGAAAGAATTAAAATAAACATTTGTTATTAAAAAAAGAGTACTAAGAGTTATAATAATTATTGAATTTGGTTGAAAGTATAGAAATTAAAATATTTTTGTCGTCGGTATAGTATAGCTGTGCTGTTAACTTATGCACTGGGTCGCATAATAATTTAAATAAATTAAAGAAAAGGAAATATGTATATTGTTAGTCGGTAAATGAAGAACATTTTTTTCAATTAAAAATTCTGTCGAGGAGTAGGTAATGACACCTAGAAAGTTTAATTGATATCAGTGGCGGATTTACATATTTGTCGCCCGACGACTATAAATTTTTGCTGCCCTCTCATATGGACATTTGAGAAGCAAAAAAGGTCTTAACGTAAAAACACATGTTTCCTAACAACCCTAATTGTATTAAATAGTTTTATAATTATTTTTATTTCTACATCGAAATGCACAATTTATGAAGTAAATCGGCCGCCCCCTAAAAATTGTCCCCTAAGCTTCAGCTTACTCAGCCTGCTGGTAAATCCAACACTGATTGTCACTTTATGAATGCCGTGGCACTCGCAGATCCTTGAAAATGTTATAATGTTCGGGGAAACTATCCGTCCAACCTAACCAGCCTGGTCGCGCGCACCTTTGACGCCAAAACCGACAAGCTCTCAATTTCCGGCAAATAATTCGCCACAACCTTAAAACGACGTGAACTCTGTCCATGTCCCGGTATGTGTCGCTGTATGTGGCGTGGAGGGGCCGGGAATTATTCCAAGTCTGGACGCGGTTTAAAATTTACGTGCTATTAAAAACTTTTTAAATAGCCTATAGGATAAAGCATCATAAGAATATATTATTTTTCTCCTAAAATAGGATTATTTGATATCGTTATTAGCGTTATTAAATTGAAAATATAAATTGCTTTTGGCATCTCATACCCTAATAAAATATACAGGGTTTTAAACTTAAAAAAAAACTGGTTTTAATAATACCTTAATTTTCTAGAATAAAATTGGCTGTGATATTTGCCGTAATAGGACCTATGGTCTTAACTTAGTTTTAATTAGTGAGACCAGTGGCGGCAGGTGACGCATCTTAATTAATAAAATTGTCAGAAACAAAAACATGTACGCCAATTGCACGTTATGGGGCCCTTGCCTATGTCCATTTTTCCAGTATTTTTTAGATAAAGTAGGCTGACTGAAGTCCACTACTTGTCTTTTTTGAGTGTGCTTCAGAGAAAGGAATTCTGGTGTGCCCAGAGGGAGGCAAACAGAGGCCAGTTTTGGAGTAAACACCCGTTCCCCACATAGAATACACGTTATGGGGCCCTTGCCTGTGACCATTTTTGGACGCCATTTCTTTAGATAAAAGTGACTGACTAAAGTCCCACTACTTGTCTTTTCTGAGTGGGCTCCAGAAGAGAATTCAGCTATTAACTTCTTAGAAGGGTTACTTAACAGTGTAATGTAAATTGTATAGTTATAATTTATTATAATATATATTATTACGAGGTCCAGCTCAATCTCAGTCCGGCTGTCGTTGCGGAAGGTGCTCTGCGGTTTTTGTTAAGAATTGAGCTTGCGTTTTAGAAGTTAATTTTATTTTGAAGTTTCTGGGAATTAGTTTTTATTTTATTTTTCAGTTTGGTTTAAGATTCTTGTGCAAATACCGTGGGGATTGAGTGACAATCGTGCGGTTGAGGTCACGGGGTGAAAACCGTGGAAAGTTCTTTTTAGGACTTAGGGAGATTTTACCAAGTGTGAAATATTTAAAAACTTTCATTTTGCTTAATTTTCATATACAAGGGGTTAGTTAAATTCGTTAATAAGAGCTAGTTGGGGTATCAATTCATTCAGATAAAGTTTTCGTGGAAATTCCAAAAGCTGAATTCTTTGCAGGAAAATCAGAGTACTTAAGAAAAAGGTTCAGGTTAAGTTTCAATCTTTGTTAACCGATAAGTGAATTTTATTGTAACTGTGCAACTTTATAAAAAATAAAAAGAACAAAAAAATAGTGAAACTACAAAAAGATGTCTTTTAATCTTTTATTAACTTGGGTTGTAACTATCTATCTATCTATCTATCTATGTAACGGAATCTTTGAGCCTAATTTTAACCAACTTCCAGCTATTCGATTTCTTTGAAACTTTGCACACGTGTCAAGGACCGATGAAGATGCAATAATTTAAAAACAGTATCCCGTTATCTTTTTTGAATCGCCAGGAAAAAAAAATTCCATTATATTATAAAAACAACACCTAGGATGCCATCTGTTGGCAACATTTCAAACTTTGCTATTAAATGAAGAAGAAATTTTTAGTTTTTACACAATTTGGTTAGTTGCACCATGGGTGTTCAATTTTTATGAACAATAAAAATATAGGGTTAGTTGCACCATTAGTTCAAGGATTCCATAATAAAAATTACATTATGTGTAATGTATACATAATACATAATGTGCAATTAATAAAAATTAACATTCTTTTTTTGGATCGCCAGGAAAAAAAATTTTCCTTTATATTATAAAAATATAAAAACAACACCTAGGTTGCCACCTGTTGGCAACATTTCAAACTTTGCTATTAAATGAAGAAGAAATTTTTAGTGGGTTGCAATATATTGGCAACGGTCCAAACATTGCCTGGATTGCCATCTGTTGGCAAAATTTCAAACTTTGCTACTTAATGAAGAAGAAATTTTTAGTGAGTTGCAATCTGTTGGAAAAATTTTAAAATTTGCCACTCTTGTTCATTAAAAAATTTTTCGCCATTTTGTCAAGAGTAGCAGAAACTAAAAAATGAAAAATAATTAATAGTTTAAAAAAACTAAAAAAACACGCTTTTATATGCAACCGAGACTAAAAATTAGAAAATAATTTTTCATTAAAAAAAAATATTGTCATTTCATAGTAAAAAGCGTGGGGTGATAAATATATTAAATGTTATAATTATTATATTTGCAAATATCTATGATGGAAAAGTTATGAAAAAATAGTAAAATGCACCCCACGCTTTTTACTATGAAATGACAATATTTTTTTAATGAAAAATTATTTTCTAATTTTTAGTTCGGTTGCATATAAAAGCGTGTTTTTTAGTTTTTTAAACACTTAACTTCGGCTCGGCGGTGCCTTCAATAATTGTGGGTAGCTGTCCTGCCGAAGTTAACCATAGTGACCCAATTATGACAAATGACCATCTTGAAAACGATACCCGGAATGACAACATAAATAATTTCCCCGAACCCGGACTTCCTAATCCGCCGACGACGGCTAGTACAAAGACCCTGAAGCGTCGGGCTCAGCGCCTACGGCGTCGGGCCACCGCTCAGGATCCACAACGGCCCATCGTGGATAAAATGGGAAGGCAAGGGTATTACACTGCCGAAGGTGCTGCGAAATACTTGCAAAAATTAACTCAGATAAAAGACAAAAAACGTCCAAGTTAGAGACGACCGCGTTCGCGAAGTTGCAACTTGCAAAAAGAATGCGTGGGGTTATTAATCAGGGGAACCCTCTTCTTTGCTACAGAAAAAACCCGGGGTTCCTAACTTGCCGGCAAATTGCAGAAAACCCGAAAACGTGACAGGGTGCACGGAAAGAATCGCCGAAAATACCGTTTTGGGGACATGTGACTTCGGGGGTGAATTTAAGGGCCCGGTTGAATTTGCAAGTGGTTTGAAGGGTACAGGGAGATGCGGGAAAACCTATACTTTACCGTCATACCAAAATCAGCCCTCAGGGGTATCGGCAAATTGCGCAAATAAGGAAAACGTGACGCGGTGCCCATCAAAATTAACCAATACGACCCACCCAACTCTACGCGACGCAGAGGGGCGCGAAAGGGCTCAAGGGGGCTCAGGGGGTTGGAAGGGTTACCGAAGGGTACCATACCAGAAATGACAAACAACCTACCATCATATAACGACACCCAGGGGTTACAGGGTGGTCCGCGTAAACCTAATGTTGACGTTACGATACAGGTAGTACGTAGAATGACCGTGGAACCGAGTACGGAATTTAACTTGTCGGAATTTGGGATTTACGAGGACCCGTATGAAACTAGGGGGTTGTTTGACGAAATCCAGACGGGGTATATAACGGATTTTGTATTGCCTCCGGCCGTAACCAAAAATGCGTTAAAGACTTTAGAGGAACGACGCGCGGAGCGAGACGCGAATAAAAGGGCGACCTTCCGCGGTAATAAAAACCCGTTGACTCCGGTTAACACCGAGATTCGAACCGAATTGAGACATCGGGCAAGATCCGGGGAATTGTCCGGTCCGAGTTGCATACGTCAGCTCAACAACGGCCTTGAGAACACGTGCGGCGAGCCCCGGACCCACCATTACATATATATATATATATATATATATATATATATATATATATATATATATATATATATATATATATATATATATATATATATATATATATATATATATATAGTTTAGATGTGGTTTTCTTTCTTTGCCTTCTATATGTATATTGTTTTATTATTTAATATTCTTGGGATTAAAGGCCAGATAAAACAAAATTTTCTTTATAAAATACTATTTTAATTTTAACGTTTCGGCTCTCGGTATGAGGCCTTCATCAGAACTGGAAATACAAAGAGAAAAAAAAGCACAATAGGGCTGTGGACAATTACAAAAATAATTATAGTTACCTTATTAGATAGAAATTTCCATGTCCAGTAAGTGTTAAAATTCAACATAAACACAACATTTTTGGACGATCACATAACAGATTTTAGTAAACATATGTTACACACACAGCGAAATAATTTTAAAACTTAATTATTTTATTATATTAAGTTTATTATTAAGTTTTAAAATTATGTCGCTGTGTGTGTAACATATGTTTACTAAAATCTGTTATGTGATCGTCCAAATGTTGTGTTTATGTTGAATTTAACACTTCGGACATGGAAATTTCTATCTAATAAGGTAACTATATTTATTTTTGTGATTGGCCACAGCCCTATTGTGCTTTTTCTCTTTGTATTTCCGGTTCTGATGAAGGCCTCATACCGAGAGCCAGACTTAAAATTTTGTTTTATCTGGCCTTTAATCCCAAGAATATTAAATAATAAAACTATATATATATATATATATATATATATATATATATATATATATATATATATATATATATATATATATATATATATTTTTTTTTTTTTTTTTGTTCTATCCCGATAATAATAATATGTACTTAACTGCATACCCCTGGACTGGATACTGACATTAATAATAAAATTATAGAAGATTAACCACAAACACTTTAATAAAAACCATGAACCTTTAAAGTAGTGAATTATCCTAAATTGAATTTTTGTCAGAAATATTTAAATAAACCTTTTAAATCTACAAATAAAAGTGTGCAAAATTTTATTAAAATCAGATTAGGTTATTTAAGGTACAAAAACTTTTTTTTGAGGTTAGCACCGTGTATCTAGGAACCTTTTTAATGCAAAATATGTCTTTGAATTTTCTTAACATTCTGTAATAATCTGAAAAGATAGACGATCTGTAATTATTTTACATATTTACATAGGTGGGTGCCTTTGATTGGCGATGATTATTCACACTTGGAAACTATGATTATAGTTCGTGTGGTGTTGCAATATAAACAAATTATTTTTTTTTTTTTTTAATTATGGCATTTTTCATTCAAGACCCAGAAAAAAACCGGACATTGTGTTGTCCGGTTTGCTAAGATTTTTCCGACCGAACAGGAGCACCGGGCAGAAAAACCGGGCATCTGGCTACCCTACTTTTGAGCATTTTAAATAGACCATTAGGATGTAATATAATGACTTAAGTGAGAGCGAGAATTTATTAATACATTATTTGTTAAACTGGTTATATCCACAATTTTTTAACTCTGTAGTTTTTACCTATTGTTTTAAAAGTAAATTTATTTTTGTGGAAATATATATTTTTGCATGTATTTCTTTAATGCGAAAGTCTGTGTTTAATGTTTTAATAGATTAACCTCCTTTTCATTTAAAATGTAAACTGTGTAAATTTTCTTTTGTATTAATAATAAGTTTTTGTGTTGTTTTTTTTCAGATGAAACCTATGAAGGAGGCGTGCCTTTTACGAAACTTCATAATTATGTTAAATTTAAGTCAATGGATAGAAATGCATTTATTCCCGGAACGGATATAGTAGTTACTTTAACTGACTATGAAAGACAGCTAACATCGCATATAATGAATCCAAATTTGTAAGTTTTTGAAAGTCTATTTTTTTATTCCATCTGTTTTTTGACGGTGTAATATTTAAATAAAAATATTATTTATGTTAGAACATGTAAAAGCGATGTACCGGATGCCAAGTTATAAATTTACACCTACCATAACTTTTTTATTTTTTATCGTACAAAATAAATAAAAATAACAGTTTGTTGCGTTAATTCTATAGTTTTCGAATTAGTTATCAGATTTTTATCATATAGAGGATACCGCAAAAAGTACGAATTTTTTTTTAACGAGACATCCTACATATTATTTCATTTCAACATTAAAAATATCTTTTAAAAACCTTTAAACACAGAGTGGTAAAATAAAAAATATATCTTTTTTTTCTAATATCTGTGTTAAATCGAAATATTCACGCACCGGACGTGTGTAATGGTGCTTCGCCTTGCTGGTACCATCGGCTATTGTTAATAATGTCTGAATCTTTTAAATTTGGATAAAGTACAGCAAGTTTTTGTATCAACTTGAATTTAAATAATTCCAGATACATATTACCGCTTAATGGGCCATCAAAGAAGAAAGCTCCCAAAGTTCTATTATTAAAAGCCAAAATATATTGTTTTCAGGTATTGTGAATGATTGATTCCTCGTGAGCTGATGTGATTAATCCTTATATTGAAAATTTTTACGATTTACATGTCCTTTAAGATAAAATATATTGTTCCGTAACACCTCGTATAAAAACACGTGTCTTCGTTTTTATACCTTTATTAACAATGGAACGGAACTATGGTTACAACAACGACAAAATCTTCACTTGTCAATGTCTCGAAGTTTACAGCACAAAAGTCGAATCTATACTACTGATCGGAGGTTTCCCGTCGCCCTTTTATACAGGGTGTTCGAAAAATGCACGGCCAAATTTCAGGAGGTGATTCCTCATTGAAAAATATGAAAAAAAGTTCTTATAAACACGGGTCCGAAAATGCATATTTTCCAAGATACAGAATGTTAAACTTTTTTAAAAAAATATTTCTTTTGTAATTATCTTGAATACCCTGAAACCGATTTTCTTGAAATTTTTTAATGTTATTTCTAGTAATAAGGGCCTAAGTTAGGCATAATTAAATTAAAATTATTAAGTCCAGTGGCGTCTCAGGAGACTCCTTGTCGAAAATAATTGTATGAAAAATGTACGCCACTGACTTTTTGTAATTTTTTAAGTTTTTTTGATTAAGCCACTAAAAATACAACTATTTTGTCTCTTGATAGTTTTTCTTATCTTGCTTCATTTTCGAGAAAAAAATTAAAGCCAATTCATTGCAAGTGTATGGACCCCATAAAACATCTTTTAAAGAATTAAATTTCAATTTGCAACTAGAGTAAACTATTAAAATACATAATAACAAAGTTAAATAACAAGCTACAATTTATAACATTGGTGTTCAGTGCTACCTACACCAAATGCTGAAAATGTCGGCCTTCCATTTCCACACACCTTCTCACGCGGCGAATCATCGAACGGCGAACTCTGGGGAAAATTTGAGGCCTATTTCTAATTGTATCACAAGCATTTATTATCCTATTCCGAAGGTTTTCCACTGTTTCTATTGGTGTCGCATAAACCATCGATTTAAGATGCCCCCACAGATAAAAATCCAGAGGATTTAAATCGGGAGAACGAGGTGGCCAGTGATTTGGTCCACCTCTCCCAATCCAACTCTCACCAAACGTGTTATTTAGGTGGTTTCTCACGGCTAAACTAAAATGAGGGGTGCTCCATCGTGCATAAAAATAAGTTCGTTGCGTACTATTAGAGGTACCTCTTCTAACAATACAGGCAATTCTCTTTGCAGGAAGTTTAGGTAAGATTCACCGTTTAATCTTAGGGGTAAAAAAGGGACCAATCAGATTATCACCTACAATACCCATCCATACATTTAAAGCCAATTGTTCTTGGTGGCGGCAGCGTGGGGATTTTTATCACTCCATACATGGGTGTTGTGATAATTGACTATACCGTCTCGCCGAAACCCTGCTTCATCAGTAAAAAGAACGGTTTTATTAAAATTCCTGTTGTTAATGGTATTTCGGTTATACCATTCGCAAAATTGTAAACGAGGCTGAAAATTTCTTGGATGTAATGCTTGCACTCGTTGCACATGATATGGGTATAAAAGTTGTTCGGATAATACTTGCCATACGGTGCTGTTAGAATGATTACTCAATCGATTTGCGACGGTCCTAGTACTAATAGCAGGATTTTCTTCCATAGCGCGTAAAACTGCTTCATCGAATTCAGGGGTTCTTACGGTCCTTTGTCGGCCTCTATCATTGGTAGGAATGGCAAAACCTCCTAAAGAATTAATGTTCTAGTAATTTCTCAAAAATATCTTTAAACAGAAACAAAATTTACCATTTTCCCGTAATCTGCGGTGAATGTTTTAAAAGGTTTTCCTATCCGGAAGTTGCCGATTGGGATATGCCTCTGCATAGTATAGGCGCCTAGCTTCGTGGCAGTTGCTAAAA
The DNA here is from genome assembly GCA_014170235.1 of Listronotus bonariensis. NCBI lineage: Eukaryota > Metazoa > Arthropoda > Insecta > Coleoptera > Curculionidae > Listronotus > Listronotus bonariensis. The sequence goes on from JACEGR010008050.1 coordinate 17,345, forward strand.
GCACGCGCATACATTACATGCATGTCTGTCATTTCCTCAAAAGTGTAATTATTGTGATCCATGTCAAATGGTCTTTTTTTAATCTTTGTAAAACTGAAATTCCGAATGATTTGCCTTCAATTAACAAGACCCAAATATCAAACTGACTTGACAAACAAAAATCATTGTTATTTTCCAAGGCACATATGACTTTTTTACTAAACAGATAAACTGGTTCAGGGATATGAAATGAATTGGTTGTACTTTTTTTCTAGAAAACGGAGCTAGATACGAAAAAATATCAAGAGACATGAAAGTTGTATTTTTAGTTGCTTAGTTCAAAAATATGTATAAAAATGAGAAAAAGTCAGTGGCGTTTTACATTTTTACATTGGACATTTTTTACAAATATTTTCGATAAGGTGTCCCCTGAGACGCCACTGGACTTAATAATTTTAATTTAATTATGCCTAACTTAGGCCCTTATTTCTAGAAATAACATTGAACAATTTCAAGAAAATCGTTTATAGGGTATTCAACATAATTAAAAAAACTAATTTTTTAATGGGGTCCATAGACTTGCAATGAATAGGTTTTATTTTTTTTTCTTTAAAACGAAACAAGATACGAAAAAATATCAAGAGACAAAAAAGTTGTATTTTTAGTGGCTTAATCTAAAAAAAAAATAAAAACATAAAAAAGTCAGTGGCGTCCATTTTTAATACAATTATTTTCGATAAGGAGTCCCCTGAGGCGCCACTGGACTTAATAATTTTAATTTAATTATGCCTAACTTAGGCTCTTATTTCTAGAAATAACACTGAAAATTTTCAAGAAAATCGGTTTCATGGTATTCCAGATAATTACAAAAGAAATATTTTTTAAAAAAGGTTAACACCCTGTATCTTGGAAACTATGCATTTTCGGACCCATGTTTATAGGAACTTTTTTCAGATTTTTCAATGAGGAATCACCTCCTAAAATTTGGCCGTGTATTTTTCGAACACCCTGTAGTATGGTGGAAGAGTAAAGAATGATCTAGAATATTCGAGAAATATCGTGAAAATTTCATAGTACAGGATGGCATAAAAGTTCTTAATGGATAATTCGGGCGTTTTCGGAAACCTTCGAAAGTGATGAAAGAACTTGGAAAAATTAAGGTAAATTATTTAAATAAATTAACAAACTAAATTAAATGATCCTAACTCTCTAAAATTCTCTAACCTAAACACATTTTTGAAAGTCTGTAACATTGCCCCCTTCCAAGTTTTGATCGTCTCGATCAAGTATATATCTTCACTGTCTTGATAACGGCTTAGCTTTTCTAGATGTACTACTTTCCTTTATTCTTTGGCTATTAATTCTACAGGGTGTTATTTAATAAGTGTCCGATATTTCAGAGAGTGATTTTTCAAGTATTTTTAAGGTAAAAAGTTCCTATGAACGTGTGGTCTAAGATGCTTCGCTTTCAAGATACAGGGTGTCAAAGTTTTATTTTTATTTATGTTTTTTCTGCATAATTTCCTAAATAATGCCGATTTCCGAACGAAAATTGGTACCTGGGGGTTTTTTGACATGAGAAATTTGAATTTGTTCTTAATTTAGCTCTTACTTGTAGAGGGCGCTAGCCACATGTATATTCTCACTTTCAAAGGCTCATGACTTTTTGTACAACCCTGTATTTACATTTTTGTTAAAAGAAATGGATTCCTTAGTCATTTTTACGTAAAAAGGTACTCTTATTAGATGACGCTAGAGCAACCGTTTTCGAAATATTTTAGTTTAAAATAATCGATGCATACGCTTAGTAATAAATATGCTAAGTAAAGACCGCCGAAAATGACGGTTTTATCAAGTAGCCTAGTCAATGCATTTTGTTTGTGTTGTCATGTAAAAATTCAGACATAATACAATTTTGACGTACTTTGACGTACAGTTGAGTAGTAGGTAATAAATATTAGTGAGTTTTTTTAAAATGGTAAATTTTACCAATGCTGAGTATGCTGACATGCATTTTACATACGGACTTGCTAATGGAAATGCTTATGAAGCTAAACGTTTGTATCAGGAGCGTTATCCGAATCGCATAGTTCCAACTCCAAAAACTTTTTCAAGAATCCACGGTCGGTTAAGAGAAACAGGAACATTTGAGAAAGCTAGTCACCTGTCAGGTGCAGTTCGAACGGTAAGAACCCCAGATATCGAAGATGCAGTCCTTAATATGGTAGAAGAACAGCCGGATACAAGCACCAGGAAAGTAGCGTTTACGTTAAATATTTCTCATTTTCTGGTATGGAAAATTTTAGTGGATAATTTATTATATCCCTATCATGTTCAAAGAGTTCAGGCACTGCTACCTCGTGACTTTCCCTTACGTATAAATTTCTGTCGTTGGTTTCTCCAATGCCTTATTCAAAACCCTTTGTTTCAAAACCTTATCCTGTTTACCGACGAAGCAAATTTCTCACGTAACGCTATACGTAATTTTCATAATAATCATATGTGGTCAAATGAAAACCCACATGCAATACAGGAATCACATTTTCAAGAACAGTTCTCTGTTAACGTGTGGGCAGGAATCCTGGGAGATAATTTGATAGGTCCATTTTTCCTTCCGGGAAGATTAAATGGCGAGATATATCGTCGTTTTCTTGAAGAGAATTTGCCTATTTTACTGGAAAATGTGCCACTTAGACTAAGGAATGAGATGTGGTTTATGCATGACGGTGCCCCTGCACATTTTAGCATCCAAGCGCGAGAGTTTTTAAATCAAAATTTCAATAATCGTTGGATAGGTAGGGGAGGGACTCAACCATGGCCTCCTAGGTCGCCAGACCTTAATAGTTTGGATTATTTCCTTTGGGGACATCTAAAAACATTAGTTTACCAAACACCTATTCAAAATGAAGAAGAACTGAGAAATCGAATAATGGACTCTTGTAGAACGATTGAAAATACTCCAGGAATTTTCCAGAGGGTACGCGAATCAATGAGGAGAAGATTGGATGCGTGCCTACAGGCAGGGGGTGGGCATTTCCAACATTTATTGTGATTTTGATCTGGTTTTTCATCCTGTTTTTATTTAGTGTTCGTCTGTTATTTTTTTTTAATATTTCATGTTGATTAAAAAAGTTAATTTACAAAATTGTTTCATTTTTTCAAAACACATGCATCGATTTCAAACCAAACCAAACCAAACCAAAATATTTCGAAAACGATTGCTCCTAGCGTCATCTAATAAGAGTACCTTTTTTACGTAAAAATGACTAAGGAATCCATTTCTTTTAACAAAAATGTAAATACAGGGTTGTACAAAAAGTCATGAGCCTTTGAAAGTGAGAATATACATGTGGCTAGCGCCCTCTACAAGTAAGAGCTAAATTAAGAACAAATTCAAATTTCTCATGTCAAAAACCCCCAGGTACCAATTTTCGTTCGGAAATCGGCATTATTTAGGAAATTATGCAGAAAAACATAAATAAAAATAAAACTTTGACACCCTGTATCTTGAAAGCGAAGCATCTTAGACCACACGTTCATAGGAACTTTTTACCTTAAAAATACTTGAAAATCACTCTCTGAAATATCGGACACTTATTAAATAACACCCTGTATATCATGGCCCACATGCGCAATTTAATTTTAAATTAAAAAACATGAAATAAGGGTCTAAAAATAAATATAACTATAAGGTGTTATACAGGGTGTTTTCTAAATGCGGTATAATAGGGGCGTATTCCTGAGCCAATTTTAGGAAAAAAGTTCATATAAACATAGGTCCTTAAATTTTTTGTTTCCAAGATACAGGGTGTTAAACTTTTCCAAAAACCTAAAAGTTTCTAAAACACTTTTTTGAGTAAAATTTGTTAGACTAGATATGTCCTTGTTTAATTAAGTACTTTTTTATTGTTACATAATTGCTAATAAGAAGTTATAACACCTAATTTTTAAAAGAAAAATGCCGTTGTATGGTCCACGATTATGCAGTTTGGCGGGTTTTATTTAATTTTTCTGGAAAACTAAGCACGCTACGTAAAAATATAAAGAAACAAAAAAGTTGTATTTTAGGTGTCTTATCCGAAAAAAAAAATTATATTATAAAATTCTAAAGATCAATTCAATAGTAAAAAGCCACAAGCGTCATACAAGTAAGGACGGCAATCAACTATCGCTGCCTAAACGCGTTATTTAAATGGTGTGCGTGCAACAAAAGGATAATAATTGAAAGTGAGACAGAAGTGATGACCACCTGGCATCTTTATTATAGACGTTTAGTCTACATATCTACCAGTATCTGTTTAAACTTTTGTTGTGGGTTACAAAATAACTGAATTACGAGGAGGTTCAAAAATAAAAAACAATGAATTTCGTCCTGTATGTCAAAAACAAAGAAAGCAATAAAACATATTTTAGTGTCATCTTTTGTTCCATAAAAACGTAGCAACGGTTTGCGAAAATCGCAAGTCTCTATCTGTAGTAGCCCAAGAGGGGATTTCTGGATTTACTAGAGCGCGGCAGACTAATATGCCGGAGGATACCTCTTGTACCCGGTTAAGTACCTCCACCAAATATGAGCCCCGTATACAGGGCCGATCATAAAAACCAAAAATATATCAAGAAGAAATTAAGATGGCGTAAGTTAATTACATGCTAAACAGTGTATATTTTACTAATCTGACAATTTAGAAGTGACCTAAAGGTAACAGAGGGCTACAGAACAAAACGTCAGTTTAACATTTTAAGCGTGGCTATTTTTTTATTTTAAAGAAAAAAATTCAGGGGTAACGTAAAATATACAGTAACCGCCAAAGAATTGGACACTTAAGGAAAAAATATTTTTGAAATTATTAAAAAACCTGTTTTGGCAATCACCTCTGCTTGTCAAGTAACCAAAAATCAATAATGACATCTGGCTTATGGGCGTCCGGTCGGAAGATAATTAATAAAAATTAAATTAAAATATCAAAAAATTGAGGTTAGTTGGCTCGATATCTAAAAAAGTTATTTGAAAAAGTGTTTAAAATTTAGTTATAGGCTGAAGTGCAAAATTTAAAATAAATAATAAAAAAATTAAAAAGTCCCAAAAAATTCGGTCATTTTACGAATCTTAGTTTTTTCCTTTAAAACAAGTTTTCTAACTATAAAGTGATTTTCCGTCACATTTAAAACGGGAATATTAAAAAAATGAGATTTGGCAAGTAGTCTTAGTGTGTACACCTGTTTTTTCTAAGAGCTGTATTACTATATTACAATCAAAATGAAGTAAGCCATGACAGAAAAGACTATTTTTATTAAATATTATTAAACATAACCAGTTTTATAAATTAGTTCTCTTCTTATAAATTAATTAAAGTTGAGTCACTCACCCAATAATTTAAACTCTTACTGATACACAAATAATATTGTACATTTTTTACCAAATTTATTTGCAACATAAGTAAGCTTTAAAACAAATAAAAACACTCTAATAAAATCTTGTTTATTTAGATTTTTAAATTACAATATAGCTCTTAGAAAAACCAGGTAGACACACTTAGAGTACTTGTCAAATCTTATTTTTTAAATTTTCTCGTTTTAAATTTGAAAGGAAAAACAAAAATCGTAATAAATCAAATTAGTTCGCTACTATATAGTTAGGAAACTTCTTAAAAAAAATAGGAATTGTAAACTGACTTAATCTTTTTTGGAAAAAAATCTTTTTCTACTTTTTTTAAATATTTATTTCAAATTTTTGCACATCGGCCTAACCTTAAATTCTAAACACTTTTTCAAATAACTTTTTGGATATTAAGCCAACTAACTTCACTTTTTGATATTTTAATTTAATTTTTATTAATTATATCCTTGAAGGATGTCATTATTGCTTTTTGGTTACTCGATAAGCAGATGTGATTTCCAAAAAGTTTTTAATAATTTAAAAAAATTTCCATATGTGTCCAACTTTTGGCGGTCACTATATAATCCGATCCGACCCGAACGATTTCCACAAGACGAAATAATAATAGTATTTTTTGACAATAAAAATCCCAATTTAGCATCGTGGGCGGCCCTAATAATGTAATAATACCCAGGATACCTTGCAATTGCAAAGAAATCCAGACACCATGTACTAATACAAAAGTTAAATGCGATATGTTTTTATTCAAAAAATAAATCGGAGCATTGTGACTTTGTTGTCACCAGTTATAAACTTTAAATATAGTACATTCTATAAACCCTTCCCATTTAAAAGAAATTGTTTTTTACATAAAAATATCAGATAAGCTCAGTTCCGGATAAACCTGAAAGCAAATTAAGCAATTGCTTAAGGCATCAGGTTGTGGGGGCACCATGAAGTGGCATCATAAAGAGCAAGAAAAGGTATATGGGTTAGAACATAGAGAAACTTTTTATTTTGGTCATCCAAAATATTTATTGAAACATTTATTTTTACAAATCCAGAATAAAAAAGGGTGTTTAAAAATCCGAAAAATATTTGTGTGTGTGTTACATATAAGGACCTTTTTTTGGTCCTCAAAAATTGTCACGATAGGGGGCCGAACAGAAGTACATTGCTTAGGGCATCACAGAGTCTTAATCCAGCACTAGATAAGCTACTTACAAGTTTTACCTATCGCGACCCAATAAAAGATTTAAATTAGTTAATATACATATTAATAAGGAAAAACATATTTTTAAATGGTTTTAAAACAATGTGCTGTTTTATTTTGTTTTAGGTTCATGTAGTTGGTTTGGTCTGGGCTAATTCAAAATATTATGCAAGAAGCGATAGAATTGTTATTTTATTTAAAATGATTGTAAACCTTTTAATTGAATCAGCAGAACGTGCCTTAGATCCCAGTAGTATATTTCAAGGAGAACCAGATGAGATGTATGAGAAAATTGACATAGCTATTGGAATTTTTGAAAAATTTCAGGAAGCATTTGAATACGTTAGGGAAAATTTAGAATCATATTATCGACCTCCTATAGAAAGCATGGATGAAATACCTGTAAAAAAATCCTGGAATTTTCACCGAAGAATAGTATTTCAAAGATTGCTAGACTTTGTGGAAAGATTAAATTTAATTAAAACAATACTTCAAACACATATGGATTTTACTAAACTAGAAAAAGTGGAAATTGGGGGATAAAAGGACGATACTTAGCAGCTAAATGCCTAGAGGTGTTTGAGGAGTTTAACAAAGCATACGCTTTGTTTCAAAATATTCAATACGAAGTTTTGGATACGAGAGATAATTCATTAGTAAAAGATTATTTTAAGTTTGAGGCTATCTGTGCAGACTTTGATAAACGCCTAGCTGCTGTATTTACACAAGGTTTTGATGATTGTCATAATCTTGAAACAATGTTTAAATATCTTAATATAGCTGCGAATCTGTTTTCCAGAAAATATATTAGTAATGAAGTTATAGTTAAATATCCCATTATTACAGAAATGTTTAATGAGGAACTTGATACAGTAAAAGAACTTTATGATCAAGCTAAAAGTGAAAATACACCAATCGACAAAAATTATCCTCCAGTTGCTGGAACAATCCTTTGGCTTCAGAGATTATATCAGAGGGTCGAAAAACCAGGCGAGGAATTTAAATTAATCGAAGATGAAATTTTAACTGCAGAGCAAACACAATTTGTTTTTAAAAAATGGAAGAAATGCTAGCAATTTTAGGTAAAGAGCAATATCGAGTTTTGCAGGAGTGGTGCGCAAAATTCCTGAACAAATAAAAGTAAGCATGTCAAAGTTTCAACTTGTACGAACATCAACGAATCTTATACAGCTTAACTTTGATAAGGAATTACAAGCCATTCTGAGAGAGGTGAAGTATTTAAAAAGTTTAAATATTCAGAATTTACCTCCTGAAGCGGAAGAATTATTTGAGAAAAGTGAGGATTTATTCGAAACAATTATAATGTTTAATAGAATTGTTGAATGGTATAATTATTTAAAAAAACGTACCATTGAAGAAGAATACAATTTAATTGCAACTGAAATGGCTGGCATAGATATGTTGCTGGATCAAGTTACAGATCACTATACATGGGAGACAAATAGTAAGTATACTAAATAACTGTTTTTGAACCACAGATATTGTTTTTACTCTTTCCTAAATGTGTTATAAAACCTTAGCAGTGTAACAGCGTATTTTTAATTTAGAGGTATAACTATTTAAAATATCAACTGCTTTGTCTGAAGTTTAATGTTTTGTATTTAATGTTTATATTGCTGCACGGGCAGATTAGAACATACCAAAATTTAGTATTGTTTACCACACTTAACAGTCCGCATGTTTTTAATGCAAGAGTTCTTTATCTAGTCGCTACCTGTTACTGTTTAGATTTTTAAAACTCGGTAGTATTGAGATAGCTCGACATGTATGTGTATGTGTGTGTGTGTATGTAAATACACGTTGTTTCACTTTAATATTTTTATGGACAATTTTTGCCAATAACGCTGAAAACATAGTAGAGCGACAAGCATAGCGGCGGGTAAACAGCGCGACATCGCGACGCTTTTGTTTCGCGTTGCGAACGTATATTAAAGCGACATAGTAAAACGCGGCTAGACGAGTATAATTTTTAAAAAATTTGAGCTTTGTTATGGGCATCTCTACTTTTGGATAGTATTACATTTAAACTATGGTATTGGCATTTGTTTCAAAAATGACTCTTCACTAGTATTCACGAAACTTTTAAATTCCGGCGAGAATATGGTTTATTTCATACGCTACCGGGTGTCGCTAGCAGGTGGCTCACCTCTATAACTTTCTTATTTTTTAAGATCTTCAAATAAAATTTGGTACATAAATATAACTCAGAGATGTGCTTTGTTTCACGTATTTAGTTGTTTTCTATCACTTCCGGTTTAGACGAAAACGACGGTAACTTTCCTATTTTAAATGGAACACCCGGTATATTTTTAGTTATTTAATATTAAATATAATTATCAAACTGCTCTCATGGACAGTAGGCTTTACATGTCTTTTAAATTAGCGAGATTAAAAATACTGACAATGTTTGAGAACCTGTTTTCTTTAAAAAAGAAAGAAAATTAATTGTTTATAAATGCTCTTTAAATTTAGAATGTTTTGCAGAAATTTTTGACATAAAATATAGTGTATTGTGTGTTTCAATGGTATTCCTTTTCAAACCACTTTAAACAGTATGTTTGAGATGAAAATATTGATTTTAAAGAAGTATGGGATGTTAGGTCACCGATTTTAAAACTATCTTGTGCATAAAAAATTTTTTAACAGAATTAACAACAAGAGTAAATCAGAACTTTTTAATAAAGTTCATGTGTTGAATATGCGAGTTTTAATTGATTATTTTTAATTGGTTCCTGTTTTATTTTAATGATATTATTTTTTTGTATAAACTCCTCCTTACTTAAAGACTTTTTAATAACTAACTATATATGATAACGATCAGATTTTTAAAGTTTTCAATCTTGAAATTTATACACATTTAGGTTTTTCTAATAAAAACGCGGTTTAGTTTTAGAAAAAAATATATATAATTAAAAATAAATTAAACTATATTTGTAAAGTCAGTGCCTTTTAGAACATTCTTTTTATATAAGTGACTAGTATTTCATGTAGGTAAATAATATTAAAAAGTTGTATTTATCAGATTATTAATATTTGGACACTACAGTAAACACATTTTTTTTAATTGACCGGAAAATTGAATTTTCCACTCAATTTTTTAAGCGGAAAATGCTATTTTACAGGACTAATTTACTTTCCGGTCCCTAGTTTACTTTCCGGTCTCTCATTTACTTTCCGGTCCCTGATATCAAAAAATCCTGTTAGCCATGACAAAAATTGTCAGAGTTCAATTGTTACTATTTGACAGTTCAAGATATTGTAAAGTAAAGAAAGCATCATTTTGCCAAAATGGAGTCAGACATGGAAAATCCAGATGAAATAATTGAAGCAGCCTTGCCTTATTGTCGTTTAAATATAACACTAAAAATTTACACAGTTTTTTTTCCGGTCAATTAAAAAAATTATGTACGATACTCGACCGGAAATAATTTTTACGGGTCTCCTCAAAACTACAACTGTAAATGTTTTTCGTCGACCCGTAAAATACCATTTTCCGGTCTAGTAACGTAAATAGCTATTTTTATATAATTTTAGTGTTTTTAGCTGTTTGTTGATTTATGTAATTTTATTACATAGATTTGATTACACTTAAAACTTATTTAAATGACAAGTTTAGCTTTCTGTGTCGATATCCACTTATTTTTACCTTTTTATGAACATAGTGGAAAAAATGTTTGCCAATTAAAATTTTAATGCACTTTATCAATATTATACAGGGTGATTTAAAAATAGATCACGAAACGTAAGGGGGTGATTCTACTTGACAAAATAAGGGTAGAGCTTCATATAATTTTTTTTTCAAAATGTCATTCGTTTTCGAGTTACAAGCCGTCAAAATTCAATTTTTATTTGGTTTTTTCGCCATATTGCATTTATTTTTTAATCAATCCAGTTGATATTTAGCATACAAATCGAGCTTTGCAGATTCTAAAATTTTAAGACAAAAGTACTTTTTTAAATACCGCCAGAGGGCACTTTACCTAAAACTTAAAATTTATTTACATCATAACTTTTTCATTTTGACAGATATCGCAAAGCTGGGGGCGCCATTTTATAGACAATCAAAAACTTAAAAAATAAGGTACTCTTTATTAAAGTCGATAAACCTTACCGTTTAGGCATAAATAGACGTCAAAGTTTTCGTCAATTACAATCAAATTACCTACATACATACAGGGTGTCCAGTAATTTAACCGACAAACCTTACGGGGCGATTCTACAACAGAAAATAAGAAAAAAACTTTATATAAACATATTATGTTCTAAACGTGTTGGTTTTTGAACTACGGTGTGTTAAATATTAAAAAAAAAATTTTTTTACTTATTTATTTTTAGTTGTATAATATTTACTTATTCTTAAAATACCTTTTCAAGTTTCCTATTAACCTAATAGAAGGACGCCAAATCCTTTTATAATTTTGTGTACATGTAGTTTGGAGTGAACAGTGTACAATTTTGTATCTAGAAGCCTAAAATATTTCGCAATCTTGGTTGGCAGTTGCCCAATTATATTCTTGCCCATTGGCTGAGAAGTGCATTTCCCATTTCTGTATCCAACGAAAAATCTGGTATGACCTTGTATTGATGGAGGTCTTAAAGCAATATATTTCCTTACCGATCGTACTACATCTGTCAAGATTTCTCGGTCCCTTTCTGTCTTGATATCTCGTAAATTGACCAAAAAAAGTGCCATGATCTGAGACGTCGGCGTCGGTCAAGCTGGCAAAACTTTTTCCACGACAGCCTCCTGACACGCGTATGATTAGCACCACCTGAAACAAAATATAAATAATAACACCTATTTTATTTTCTAAAAAGCGCCTCAACCACTAGATATAGATATACAGTTATAAATTGCGAGAAAAAAGATATACAGTTATAAATTGCGACAAAAAGTAGGTTGGTAAGAATAAAATAAACGTGTAACTTACTTATTGTGCCAAAAATTTATCGTCAGATACTTTCCCCAGAAAATTTTTAATATTGTAGCCCTCATTTTGTCGTTTTAAAAAGCTGTACACAAGTTATCTTAGCCAAATTAAAGGGTCAATATCGGAATCTTACCCAATAAGCTGAATACTTGTACATACCCTTATTTTGGTACAAAAATACTTTCCCCTATGATATCGTATAAGGAACTATGACAGGTAAAGGTCAAAAATTTTGCGAATATTTTATTTCCTTTACTTCTAATCGTATTTGTGTTTATTATTAAAGTTGTAGAACACAAAATTCCTTACAAATTTGCCATGGCATTTGGCATTTTTTTGTCTGGTCAACGAATCCGATAATAAAGGACGCAGAATGTAAAGCGCGTTGTTAATACCTTAGCACGTAATCTATCATGATTTTTAGTCTGATATGTCATCTTGTTACTTAAGTTTTTATTAAAAATCACTAAAATAACTATGTCGTTTACGTATTTATTTGAAATAATGAAGTAATTACGTATATTATTTTAATGTACCACAGGTTGTTTGAGAAGTATAGCATCAAATTTTATAAAAAAGTTACCAAGATACAGGGCCTTAAAATTTAAGAAAAAATCAGTTTTTTATAAATATTTTTAATATGCTTAGGCTGATCTCAATAAAATTTGGTACATTTATTTAAAGTAGTAAGGTGCTGCTTTAGCACTAACCATATTGGTATTATTGGGTCCAGTGGCGTCTAAGTGCCCACCGCAACTTATATTATTAAGCAAAAAAAGTACGCCATTGACTTTTTCTGAGGCTTTTATATTTTTTTATAATTAGGCAATTAATAATACAACTTTTTAGTCTCCTATATTTTTTTCGTATGTCGCATTGTTTTCTATAAAATAACGCCACTTTAAGTAATTTTAAAAAGTAGCTCTAAACCGCATATAATAAAATCTAAAATTAAAAAATAAAGAATGTTGATCTAAGTAAATAGGAAAAATGTCAATTTTCGATAAAATACACTGCGACTGCTAATTTATTTTAGGGCAAATATTTGTATAATTTTAATTTTCTTTTTAATATTATGTGTCTATGGGTATTTTTTAGAAAAAAGTTTAAAGCAACTTTAGTAGTTTTTCTCAAAAACGAAGGTAGATACAAAAAAAATAAAACAAATTAAAAAGTTGTAATAATAATTGCTTAATTATAAAAAAGTATAAAAACGTAAAAAGGGGCAGATGCGTAGGTTTTTTCTCAATAATATAGTTGCGGTGTCCAATGAGACGCCATTGGACCCAATAATAACATTATGGTTAGAGCTAAATAAGCCGGAGGGGTGGCCCGGCCACCCTTTTCTAAAAATGTATATTTTCCTGTAAGGTAGAACGTAAAAAGCAAAGCAAATTTTTTTTGCTCTTCAACACTCATTACAGGTGACATTCAAAGAAATATAGTAATGATTTTTTGACAAGCGGACCTTTTAAAGTTTTATGTAGACAGGGTCACTCATTAGCATATCCTAAAAGAACATTTTATTCCAAACCGTGTAGTACCATAGAAGAGGTATTTCAGAAAAGGTTTTTTCTAAAAAGCATTTAATAAAATATTTCTACATATATCATTTTTTAACTAGATGATAATATTGATATACAACATTATTAATTTATTAAGTGGTTTCTAAAAACCAAAGTAAAAATACCACCTATGTGGTACTAATTTAAAAATATCTTGTAAAAATGTGTTTTTAAATCACTCAACAAATTATAGCCCGACCTCGGGATTTAAAATACCATTTTATTTCCTAGGCGTACAATGTACTATCGAAATAATATTTAAATGTAATAATTGAGATATTTTTTTATGATATACAGTGTAGTCCATTAAGTGTGCAACAAATGGAAAACTTTTTTATTTGCAATTTGTCGGAAAATTTAATTCTTCATAAAAGTTTGTGCGTGGTCTTAAAATCTATAGGCACTAGTTAATTTTATTAAAAGTTTTATTATACACAGGGTGGGTCAAAAATATTAAAACCTGTGGCGAGCAGTGGTGTAGTGGCTAGCGTGTCAGCCTCTTACCGCAGCGATCCGGGTTCGAATCTCGGAGTCGGACATCGGATTTTTAATAGCTCGTCACCTCACAGTTGGCAATGGCAAACCACTGTGTAATATTCTGCCATTTCTAGGTAGTAGTTATTTAAAAATAACGTCCGTGGTGGCACAACCGCGTTGTCTAAAAGGTGCTGTGAAATGCAACTGCATGTTTCAGTGCTTGGATAACGTTGACGGAACACGACAATATTGGGTTAAACATCCAGTAACCCGGCCTAAATACTAAGTCATGGCATACTATTCAAGTTTATTTATTATTTTTTAAGTTTATATTATTTGTTCTACACTTTTATAAAAATTTGAAACAAAAATTTTACAAGGTAAATAAGAAATTTTATACGCATTTTAATATTTATAATATACTTACTTATATATATATATATATATATATATATATATATATATATATATATCTATATATATATATATATATATATATATATATATATATATATATATATATATATATATATATATATATATATATATATATATATATATATATATATATATATATCTATATATATATATAATATATATATATATATATATATATATATATACACATATATATATATATATATATATATATATATATATATATATATATATATATATATATATATATATATATATATATATATATATATATATATATATATATATATATATATGGTGAAGACACAAAAAATATGTTTTTGGGTAGTTTAAACATTTTGATAAAACAAAGGTACTCTTGTTTGACATCGATAAAATGAGCCGTTTTCGAGTAAAAATTATTTTAACAATAAGAGTTTATTTTTGTTTAATAATACAATATTTTATTTTCGATGTAATTTGTAATTTTTGATTCAGTATTGAAGTCCCCTCGTAGCAGGTCAGGAATTTGTTGCAAATGTTGTTAATTAATGTTTTTTTACTCGAAAACGGCTCATTTTATTGATGTCAAACAAGAGTACCTTTTTTAGCAAAAGGTTTAAACTACCCAAAAACATATTTGTTGTGTCTTTACCATACAGCCGTAAAAAATATTATCAATAATGTGCGAAAACTAGTCCGTCCCTGGCAAACTAAAGAATTGCTTTTTTACTCACACAGTAAAAAAATCTGTGGTTTTGTGAAAAAGCCAAATTCTTTTAAATTGTCTTCTAACTTTTTAAATTTGGTTATATGGGATTGATGCCATTGGGTTATGAGGTAAGGGTAATATCATTGTGCAACTAAACGCTTTCTTGTAAATAATAGTTTTTATGCTTTGGGTAAGTATTTGGAGTCTTAAGAAAATACGTGTTTAAGTATGTTTATTTGTATGTATTTTGTCAAATTTTTTTGACCACGTATGAATGTGGTTTTATGTATTTTTTGTAAATTATGTGTACGTAAGTGTTCATATACAAATTTATATGGTTTTATTTTTTTTAATAGTCATTTTAACTTTATTCCTTATAAGGTTTTATTTTTAAAGGTATTTAATTTAATTTTAAATTATTCTTTTACTTTTTTATTTATTCTTAACCTACGTAATCACCTTAAGTTTTGTTTGTGACAAATGTTTTATGACATTATTTTATTAGTGTATTAATTTTTTATTTAACATATATTTATTTGACGACACCGATGCTGTTAATCAGTTTTATGGTTAATAAATACATTTCATTTTAGTTCACATTTCATTTCATTTTATTGTTTTTTTAAGTCTCCTTTACTTTGGCCACTATAAATTGAGAATGAATACCTAGTAGCTTACTCCGGTTACTGTAGTTATAAACCAATAAAATACATTTTTTATTGTGGTAACTAGGGTTATTGACTTTTAAAGCAATGAAATACATTTTTTGTTCAGGTGTTTTTCTCAACCTATAGTGAACAGGGTATAGTCTATGGCATATTTTTTAAAAGAGTTAATGAGTAATTCTCAGAAATTTGCAAAAATCGTGTCTATGCTCAGTTTTATGTACTATTGATGGTGTATCGTAGACTTACTATTTTTTCATGAAAACCATACTACGAAAGCTGCTTGAGCCATAGTTTATTTAAGCTTTTCAATCTCACAATAATAAATGAAAGATAACCGGATATTCTAAATATCATTTCCTCATCGTGTCCCGAACTTAATATTTTAATAATATTATACTATTAACCTACTGTGTTCTATGAATTTAACTAGTTTTGATCAGTACTTATATAAAAAATAGTGCATTTTACAGTTCATACCCTTTTCATTAGGTAACGAGTAAGAAATTATTGCAAAATTAAATATTTATCTGTGTTCTAAAAAAATCATTTACTAATTTTTTACTAAAATCTGCATTATACTATTGAATCGGATCGTAAATTGCCACCCTTATGAATTTTTTACAGTTGGTAGCATTGCTAATAAAACCGTACTATTATTATTGCAAGGCGCGAAGAGATGTGTTATTGTTAAAAGGTTTAAAATTAAATATTTAAATGTTACATTTTTATGTTTCATTCCCTTACATCATTTAAATAAAATGTATTTATTTTGTTTATAATAAACACTGTGATTTTTACATGTTTTGAGGAGTGAAAATCTTGTCTCCAATTGAAAATTGATTTGAGGATATGCTCGGTTAGTTTTTGTATGTTATGTTTGATTTTATCATTCCCTCACTATCATTTCCCCACTATTCTATTAATGAGGGAATGAGGATTTATGACGGAATGATAAAATCAAACATAACCTTACAAAAACTAGTCATATCTAGTCTCAAATTATTGGTATATTTTTTAATGATAAATTTATTTTAGCAAATCTTATTTATAATGATAACTCCAGTTTTAATATTTTCAAAACGAAGTTTACATTTTCACAATGGTAATTTTTTATCACCACTTAATTTATATTTAATTTGAGAAAAGTTGGGAACCACGTAGTAAGCTGAGGTAAGTTAGTTGTGTACTAAAAATTTTACACATAATATTGCCATACATTGCAAATTATGTTTTTAATAAAATGCGGAGTCATTTTCTGCAAATTCGTGAGAATTTGTATTTATAGCGTTCTTGGTAACATATTTTAAATTTATTATGTTTAAATTTCAAAATACATTTATATCTTGTTGTTATAACAGGCTTAAAAGAGGTTTAATTTTATATAATATTATTTAAAAAGAAAAGAAACATTTTAATGATGAGATCGACTTTTTGAGCGATCGCCCCCTGAACTTTTAGTTTATAGCCTAAAAAAATCAATGTAAAAATGCTTTCAATTCCTAATTTAAACCGCTCCAAATCCTTTTATTTATTTTTCTCAGACACAAATAGAAGAAAAAAGTAACCTAATAGATGTTATTTTTTGGGTACACGCCAAGTCAGATTAAAAAACCAAAAAATGTAAAATGAGTAAAGAAAAACCTTAAATCGACGTTTCGGTGGCAGGTCTGCCACCGTTGTCAAAATAAAATTTAATTAAAATAAAAAAAATAATAAAAATTAAATATATTTAGGTTTAAAAATTAAAAATGTTTAGCTTTTTGTTAAAAAAAATACTTTGTATATTACCATCCAATAGATATTTAAAAGAGCTTTAAGAAAAGGTAACATTTAATTTGTCTGTCTCTTATAGTTTTAAAAATACGGCCATTAAAATCTAAAAATAGTAGATATATTTTATCTTCGACACTAAACTTAGTGCCGATAGCTTAGAGCTGAAGATATTATGGAAATTTAACAAAATTTTTAGATTTAAATTGCCATATTTTTTAAACTATAAGAGATAGATATATCAAATGTGTTTTTTTTCTTAAAGCTTTTTAAAATATCCATTTAATGATGATATAATATTAGAGTAATTATTTAAAAATGCCGGTTTACTATAAAATTCCCTTAAGATGGCCACAACTCAATCTTATCTCTTCGTTTGACGCTAAATAACTCTTAAAGGAATGACTTAAACAAAAATCAAAAAAATTGTAGGGCGTTAAATTTCCCATCAGAATATGTGATAAGTAGATTTTTCCATTTGTTTTTGTCTAAGAAAAAAAATTAAAGAAAAAAGTCCTAAAATTCCATGATTTTTAATGGGAAAATCAACATGATTTCGGCACGGTTTAACATTAGATATTTTTTTTGGCTATAAACTTAAAGTTTAGCTAAAAATCGCTAAAAAATCGATTTAGAAAATAACGGACACCCTAGTGTTTATATTTCAAAAAGTATACCAGGTTAGTATAAACCATAAAAATATCTTAATTATTACATTTAATAATTATTTTAAAATATTTTTTACTACCAACCCCCCAAGGAGTCCGGTATGGTTAATAACGATAACGGATCATGTTTGCGTTACTGCGCAGTCTCAGAATAACGTTAACCACAACGGAATTGCAAAATAAGAGGTGCAAAATGTCTCTATTATCTAATGAATTCAGAACTATTTATGATATTATCGGTAAATGCAAAAAAAGGTTTTTATACGGGGTACCTCAAAAACTAATATTAAAAGTCAAATATTTAAAAACTACGAAAGATAATAATAGAAATAATGATAATTAAAATAATAAGAAATGAGTCTAGTGCTGTAACCGCTGCAGTTAAAAGAGCCGAACAACGGATGCTCTTAGAAGATCTCATCAATAAGCCACAGCACGGAGTATTTTAAAAACATCGATAGACCTCGATCTATCTTAAAAGCTTACGTTTGGGTTTTTGAAATCCACCGAGCTTAAGTCTGAGACCGAGGGATTCTTACTAGCATGCCAAGATGGGGTGATAAACACATTGGTCTACCGAAGCCAATATTCCAACGTTCTTGACATGTCGAGCCTGTCGACAGCAACCCGAAAACCTTATTATCAGCTTGTCCAGTGCATGCTGTCAACAGCTACATCCATCGGCATAATGACGCTCTTCGGGTGTTTTACTATCACCTCAGGCATTACTACGGCATCGATGAAACAGCAATACTGCCGTTTGCTCCCGGCGACATTGAGGCAGTAGTGAAAAAACAAAACAGTTGCATATACTGGAACTATGCGTTCCCAACCACGCATCAAATTCAAGCGAATAAACCCGACATCGTTCTCCTTCCTAAGACAAATTACACCATGTATGTGTTCTCCGCACCTGCGGAAACTAACATTGATATAAAAGAACGGGAGAAACGAGCCAAATATCAAGATCTTCTTGGCGAACTTCGAAGGCTCTATCCAGAGTATACCGTGCGATTGGTTTTCCTGATAATTGGCGTTTTAGGAGGTATAAGAAATAACGTATTAAGGGAGTTGAGGTACATTCCAGCATGTCAAAATATACCCGAACAACTGGTGATGAAGATGCAGAAATCTGTTGTCCTTGGATCCCTTCGTCTGCTAAGGCAAATGAATTTGGCCGAGGATCACCGGACGCGAGAAGTGGTCTTCGACATGGATGGCCTTCCGCACGACGCCCTATGGGGTCGGAGCCATGGGATACGTCGTGTCGGATCTTTTAGAGAATAATAATAATAATAATAATATACGTCTTTTATTTATGTTTCCCCAATATTATTTACAATATAAACTTTATTTATAAGCTTTATGGTGCCAACACTGGGCGAAATTTAACACCTCTTAAAAGTAGCGTGCTGTGTTTTGGAATGGACAACATATCACAAAATCTAGTATTAAGAGTATAAGTCTCACTTCTGAAATGCAGCTTATCCCTTAAATAAAAAGGTTTTTCTGTGGTCATGATTTTCTTAACAAAACCGGCAAATTTTAGCTTTCTTCTGTTGGCTATGTCCAAATATTCTAGCTTGGCTATTCTAGCTGACACATGATCAAACGTACGAAGACCAAAGACAAAGCGACAGCAACTGTTTTGAACTTTTTAAATACGTTTTTGCTTTTTTAAATCCAAGAATGGTGGAACCTCATTATAATACGAAACTGCCTCCCTATATTCCCTCTCAACGAAAACAGAAGTAAAATATTTCGCTATATCATTAACGCTTTTAAGATGATTTGGAATAGGGTAAGGGAACCAGTGTTGGACACTTTAAGCGTTTTTGCACTTATTTTATTGTAGTAAGATAACTCCAGTTTTGGACACCTAAAATTTGACACGGTACCCAAGTTGGACATTTACATGTCCAATTTTGGACATCCTATTTTTTTACATTAAAATGGAAAATAAATATATAGTTTTATTACTTCAGTTATAAAAATACAATAAAAAAAATTGATTTAGTTAAGAATTTATTGCGTTTAATCGAAACAAAAGAAAAAAATATATTTCTATTAGGTATCATTATCTGTATCCCAATCCTCGTCATCTTCGCTTGACATGTCTACTGTAACGCCACATTTTTTACAAACAAAGTGGTTTTCTTCATAGTCTGATTCCAGTCCCAGTTTTGTTACATATTCGTATACACAAATTTTGTGCACTCTATTTGAACAATTTAAACATTTTAGCCATTTCGATTTTTTTTCAAAATAATGCTGATTTTTATAACCTATTTTGCACTTATAACAGACCCATTCCATTTTTTGAAGCTCCAGTTTTTTTAGTTCATCGTTTTTTTCTTTTTCTCCTGGTTTCCTAATTTTCTTTTTTGGTTGTTTTGACTTTGCAATTTTTTCTTTTTCTTTTTCTTCTCTAGCTCGTTTTCTATTTTCCTTTAACTGCTCTTTTTCCAATTTAAATTTTTCTGTTTGTTGGTGTACCCAATAATCGAAGGTAATAACTAATCTTAAGTTTTCCTTTTCTCATTTCTGAGTCTTAATTTCCTGCTTCGGCCAAAATAGGTACTTCTTAAAAGGCGACTCTTTATCCGTAGTACTCGTACTTGCTTGCATGATTACCTCCTCCTCGGGAACTCGACTTTCCAGTTCAAAATATAGGCTGCTTGTATTAGATGATGTTGATGGCAATGGTTCAGGAGTTTTTTGTTCTTTACGTTGGTTGTCATTTATCATTTGGGAACTAGCATAATTTTTTTCAGCTTCAAGTTTTTGTGCTCGTTTGGAATCTCCTTAGTATTATCTTTGTTTATTAACAAGTTTGTCATATTTAAATTTTGACATAGAGATAATTGGCTTTAGATGTTTTTCCAGACAAAATATAAGTCTTTTGACGATTCCGGGCCATTCCAATCTTCTTCTGAAATTTGCTCTTTAAACATTGTAAGTATGTTTTTTGGAATATTTGTTTCCAAAATAGTTAGGCATGTTTGAATACTTTTATTTTTTTCTTGCGACATGCTGTCTTCCGATTCTTTTAAATTATTTTGAGAATTACATTTGTCATCAGCATTCATCGTTTGAATAATTTTTGAATAATCAACACTGTTTGGGTCAAATGGAAAAAGCCCACACACTTTAAAACCATTTTGTATTATGGTTGGAGAAACCAAATCACTTATAACGTTTTCTAAAAGAGCAGCAACGTTATGCCTCATAAGTGGTCTGTTATCATTTTCTGATAACCATTTTCTAACATGCAATGTCCATTTGAATTTTAAAGGGTAAAATACAGCGACATCAAGCGGCTGAAGAATATGGGTGGCGTTTGGATACAATGCAACTAAAATTATTTGTTTTTCCTTTAAAAACATACTTAAATGCAATGTCAAATGGGATTTATGGCCATCAACAAAAATACCACCGGACGTTCAATGTTATTTTTAGCTAACCACGGTTCAAAAATATTTGCCATGTATTCAAAAATATTTCTCTTTTCATCCAGCCAGTCGCTGATTTTCCTAATCCCCAACCAAGTCGTAGCAATATCTGAAGGAATTATTTTATTAGGGTATACCAACATTGGTGGTGCAATATTCCCAGTGGCTGATACCGTGAGTAAAACGGTAAGATTTTCTTTTTAGATGTTTTTGATACATCATATATATTTTTAACACCTTTCGGTGCGAGCACCCTGCCTGTCTTGGGGCACAATGAAATTGAGGTTTCATCAGCATTAAAAATCTGATTTCCGTCTTTTAATACATCTAAGTAGTTATTTTCACCAAAATAATTTAAAACATTATGAAACCAATTGCGAATATCACCTTCAGTCAGTTTTCCACGATAGCCACTGAGTTTTTCGGGTGTCCTTAAGGATATGTTGGGATGTCTTTTTAAAAACGATGTAAACCATTTTTTCCTGGAATTCCATTTAAAAATGGATTTTTGCGATTTAACTCTTTAACTAGTTTTGCCACAGTATCAATTAGAAATTGTTTGGTTACCGGAAATCCAGCTCGTGCGATATTGACAATCCACGTAAGTATTCGTTCTTCTTCTTCTTCTTGCGTAAGTACTGCTGCTGGACCCATAGTGCATACTTCAGGGCTTATTCCTTTTAATTTGTTTCGTAGAGTAATACGTGGCACTCCAAACTTTTTACTAGCAGTTGTATGACGCGTCCTTATTTATTATCTAAGCATTTTAAAATATACCTTTTTCCTGGCTCTTGCTTCCTCAGCTAAATGATACATTAAATATCCACTGAAAAAAAATATTTATGTCTAGTAATGGACATTCGTAGATACCCTCTATAGTGGACACCGTCTCTGTCCAAAACTGGATCAGCTCAAGATATTCCCATACAATTATATCCTTAGGTTGCCTACTAAAGATCTTCTTTTAGTTCAACTCCTTCAAATAAAAATGGACACACCTGTCCATTTTTAGGAAACCTGTTAAATTTTATGACCAGTAATGAACATCTATCCTATAAATTAAAGAAACACAAAATTTTATGGAAATGTCTAACAGATAATGTTAGGTAAAATTTATCTTTGCCACCTTGTAGCGCTGGGCAGCGGTGCTGCCATGCTACACTAAAAACTGATTAAAAATTTATAAATACACTTTTCAGGATCCAAATTGCGAACAGTTTTCTTAAAATTTTGTAACGGTTGGTAAACAAACCGGCGTGATACTGCAAGTGATGCTAGTATTTAAATATGAAGCCACCAGTGCCATCTTATCTTTAATTTTATTATGTACCAATGCAAAACGGGTAACTAGAAATTATTTATCACTTTTATAGTACCTTTGCTGTTTATTTATGCTTACTATTTAGGGATGAAGTAAAATATGACCATTACTGTGCCATGTTCAAACTGGTCTCCATTACCTCTACATGCCATTCAAGGCTGGTGTCCAGAGAAATATTGCTTCATTTTTTCTTTGAATGCGAATTCTTTCTAGTTTGTATTTAATTTCCATTATTAACGGGTGATCTACTGAGTAGGATTCTATTGATTTTATGGAGCTCAGAGAGTCAGTTGCAATTACCCAATTAGTGTTAAATCTTAGTAGTATAAAGTCTAGGGCTTTTGTGATAGCAAATAATTCAGATGTAAATACTCCTGTTGTATGGTGCAGATCATAAGAGCTCTGATGGTCTGGGGTCCAAAAGCTGCTCCAAC
The DNA here is from genome assembly GCA_014170235.1 of Listronotus bonariensis. NCBI lineage: Eukaryota > Metazoa > Arthropoda > Insecta > Coleoptera > Curculionidae > Listronotus > Listronotus bonariensis. The sequence goes on from JACEGR010008050.1 coordinate 40,350, forward strand.
CTTGTTGTTATTTTTAGAGCCATCAGTGTAGATAAAATTGTAATATTTATATTTTGAATTTATATAGCTTTTAAAGATGTTTTTGATGATAGAGGGATTATATGTATCTTTAGGAAACGCAAGCATGTGCTCATCTTTACAAATTGGTGAAGTGTTCCAAGGGGGAATAACTTTTGTGTTGTTTTGTAAACTGGAGGGAATGATAGAGATAGTCTTTCTTTTAGGTTGTAGTAATTTGCAGCGGTTCCTTGGAAAGAGTTTCTGGTATTATATATTGTTGGGGGAGATTGAAGAATGAATTATAATGTGGAATATGAGGTCTGAACCTAAGGCTATCTGAGTACTTCATTAATAGCAGTTCTCTTCTTTGGCGGAGAGATTGACATTCGGCTTCGCAGTAAATACTTTTAACCGGGCTAGTTCTAAATGCCCCCAGTATCAGTCTTAGTATTGTGTTCTGAATGGTATCCAGCTTCTTCAGATTAGTTTTTGACGCTGATGAGTAGATTATACTTCCGTAGTCCAGTTTTGATAGTGTGGTAGCTTTGTATATATTTGTAAGTGATATTCTACTAGAGCCCCATTTTAATCCTGTTAACATTTTAAAAAGGTTTATGTCTTTTAAACATCTGTTTTTTAAGTTCTCAATGTGTGGAGACCATCTAAGTGAGGTATCAAAAGTTAGTCCTAGGAATTTATGTGATTCCTTGGTTGGGATGTTTTTTGATTCGATGTTAATATTTAGTAGTTTTGGGCATCCTCGTTTTCTGCAGAAATGAACAGAAACTGATTTAGTTGAGGAGAAAGAGAGGCCGTTAGTTTGCATCCAGATAGCAAGATTGTTGATGTTATTTTGGAGGATTTTTTCACTGGATTTGTAATATGTTGCCTTGTGGTATATCAGGATGTCGTCTGCAAACAATCTTATACTAACCTGGGGAGACAACTGGTTTAATGTTGTTTATCGCAATTATAAATAGTGTGGGACTTATTGACGATCCCTGTGGAACTCCGTTGTCTTGGTTATACATTTTTGAAAAGTGACCATTGATTTTGACTTTGAATTGTCTATTGTTTAAGAAGTTTAAAATGTAGTTATACATATGGCCGGATATTCCCCACTCTCTAAGATTGTTTAGTATTGTGGATCGTTTAATAGTA
>JACEGR010008051.1:0-41498 GCA_014170235.1 Listronotus bonariensis
CAAATCATCAAAATTTATTGAAACTTATTTTATTACAGTTAGAAAAGGGATATTAAAGATATTTCCGAAAAAACATAATTTAAAAAAGTTTAACATCCTGTATCTGGGAAACAATGCATTTGCGGACCCATAACGTCCATGGTGACACTACCGAGTTATCTAAAAGGTGCTGTGAAATGCATAACTGCATATTTCAGTGCTTGGATAACGCTGACGGAAATAGAGGAAGAAGGGGTTAGACATCTAATAACCCGGCACCCTCGGTACTCTGGTATTTAGGCATAGGCCTTCGTGGGATGTCAAAAAGATAAAAAAACAAAAAAAAATGGTAATATAAGTTTTTCTTTATATTTCCAGTTGTAGACTATGCCCCCAAATTTTCTTAACAAAAATCTATAACACCCTGCATATAACAAGTTTTTATGCAATTTTTTTTTAATTTATTTGTAAAACTTACAAAAAATGCTGATATTTGGTACTTTATTAAAAATCCTTAATATTTAAAATGCCCCTGACATTTTCTGGCATTTTACTAATATGATTTACTTTTTAACCGAAAATCCGTTTAAATAAATTAAGGACAACACTAATTATTTTTTAACAAGATTTTAAAGATGTTAAAATTTGTTTACGTGTGTAAATAAATACCAAACATTATACAAGCAGTTTGGATGCAATTGAGTGAAAGTATAAGTAATAAATTATCAGAAATAATCTTTTTACATTGACTTTGAATTATGTTTATATTGCTGTATTTGCTGAAATATAAAAAGGTAATTAAAAAATTAAAATGCCAGTTCTAATTAATATTATGAAATCTTAAACATAAAATTTTCAAAACGGTATAGTAGAACATGTGGTTTTATACAGTGTGTCCCAAAATAGTTGTTACAAGAGGACAAATAGACCAAAAATTTTGGAATTTTTAAACTCCTTTTGGGAAAACTGGTCGCATGGTCCAATACTGACGAATACAAAATTTTACTCCGATTGGTAATATACAGGGTGAATTATAACTAAAAAGATGAAAAATGACCAAGAGTAAAGTATCTTTATTTTTTAAAGTAAGGCAAAATTGTATAGGTAAATGTAGTAGATAATTAAATTGTATATTAAAATTCAAATTTAAAGAGTTAGAGTAAAAAATATGTTTGTCATTTTTTTGCATTATGCAATAAACATTCTCTAACATAATTGGGTTAATGCAGCAAATTTTAAATAAATATTTAAAACAATTTATTTTTTTTTTTATTTTGCTTTCTTTTTGCTCAATATTTGGGTGGTAAAATGTAATGTAAAAAATTGATAATTACATTTTTTTAAATCCCATGCTTTAATTTTAAATTTTAATATAAAATTAAATTCTCTATATGATTTACTTATACAATTTTGTTCTATTGCTAAAATAAAAAGTAGTTAGTATCCTAATAACTATATTTTTCTTTTTTTTATGTATAACTCTGCCCTGTATAATATCAATTAAAGTTAAATTTTGTATTTATTAGTTTTGGACCCGGCGACCAGTTTTCCTAAATTTTCGTTTTAAAATTCAAAAACTTTTGGTTCACTTGTCCTCTTGTAACAATTACCCGAGGACACACTGTATACAGGGTGTCCGCTAGTAAATCGTACACAGAGAAACCACAAAGTCCTTCAGCAGAAACATTAAGATTTAACCAAACATACCTACCTATTTTTAAGAGTTTATAATGAGAAAAATATATGGTATCTAGAAATAACTGAATATAACAGCTCAGAACCGATATTAATTTTATGTGGTAACCAGAGGGCGCTATCTAAACTATTTTTAAATTTTTTGTGGCGTCGAAACTTTTCGTTAGTGTATACTTTGGGTAAATCGCTCTAAGTAACCGTTTTCAAAATATTTGCGTTTAAGTTGTTTAGTGAAGCCAAAACGTGTATGATACAGAAATCATTAAATCATTGAAATTGGTATACTACAGGGTCCGGCAATAGGATGAAACTGTTTTGAAAAGATTGCCATGGAAAGATTGTATATTTGACAAACGTCAAATAGTAATAAAACTGAAATTTACTGTTGGAGATTTTGTGTTACAATGGCAAATTGGCCAACCAATCAACGGATCTTTGCTATAAAACCGTTTTTCCTGACGCAGTCCATTGTGCAAACTCAGGAAAAACTTTCGACGTTAATTTAATTTGCCAGTACGTGCTAACGTTCCCACAAGGAATGCAAAGCTAAGAGTATTTTCTACCTGTCCTCAAACACTTCATTTACTCAAGGAAAGAATTCGTAAAAAGATATATTCGATAAAACATAAACGTAGATTTACTCAGTCGTGTTATAGCGCCATTTCTACTTCAATTTGCAGCAGTGCATTGAAGAAGGCGGTGGTCATCTTAGATTTTTTTCTTTATCTTTGGACAATTCACGAAGGCTGAAAGCCTAAATACTAACGTACCTTGGGTGCCTTTAGCGAGGTAAAAGAAAGTTTGTTAACACGGCACTTAAAAACTTGAAGATTTGGAGGAGATCCTGTGAAAGAGATATCTGCATCGCCCTGCGTTTGCTTTCCAAGTCGGATTGAGAGATTGGTTTGAGAACCTAAAAAGTAGAGTGAAGGGTACTACCGTCAGCATAACTAGGAATGAGATTGGTTGTGAAAGAAAGAAGGTCGGTGATGTGAAGAAGAAACAAAGTTGGTGCTAGTACTGAACCCTATGGCAGTCCAGCATTAATTTCGTAAAAGCTTGAAGAGTGGCCATCAACAATGACTGATAAACGTCGATTAAAAGATAACTGGAGAGCCAAGAGCAGAGTTTAGTTGGAAGACCGTAGGAGGGAGGTTTATTGAAAATTGCGTCATGCCAGACCTGGTCGAATGCTTTAAATATATCAAGAGCAACCATCTGGGTCTCACCTAAAAACTCAAGAGACTTCTTCCAGTTGTGTGAAACGAAGGAAAGAAGATCTGCTGTAGATCTTTTGTGACGAAATCCGTACTGCCTGTCATGTAATTTTTTTGTTTTTCTACATACCTAAGAATTTGCTAGTTAATGGATTTCTCCATTACTTTACAAAGCATTGAGAGGAGTGAAATTGGTCTATAGTGGGATGGGAGAGATTTAGATCCTTTCTTGGGAATAGGCTGGACACGTGCAGCTCTCCAGCTGTCTGGAAAAATACCCGTGTTATAAGAAATTCGAAAGAGCCTAGTTAAAATAGGTGCAAGTTCAGGAGCACATTTTTTTAACGATTGCTGGTATTTCATGTAGCCCAGACGATTTCTTGGTGTTAAGAGAAAAAAGGATACGCTTAATTTGTTTTACCTTAAAAATGATATTGGGAATTTTATGAAGAACTGGGGGAATAGTTGGAATTGAATGATTGACATGTAGATAAAGTGTTGAATTGGCAGCAAATTGTTAAGCAAATAGATATGTGATTTTTGCAATTTAAAAGTGTTTCAATTACTTTTCAGAATTATATTTTTAGTTTTAGTAACAATAATTCGAATTACATTTTTGGTACCTTCACAGTGGCCCATTAAAAACGTTCAATCCTATTGTCGGACCTTGTATATACGTTTAACCAAATTAAAATGTCACTAGGCCAGTAAGTAGCGCTTTTTACTTTAAACATAATAAATAATATCAGCTTTATATAAAGAATTTTATTTTAGTTTGACACATTATCTAGGTATTTCTGGTAGAGTGATAAGTATAAAGCATACATATTTTTTACTTACAGGATCCTTCGCTTTCTTCTATATCTAGAATAATATTAGATGATCCATTTTCTACTTCACAAAGACCTAAAACAACAAAAAAAAATATCATTAGGATAAAATAAAATAAAAAACAGCCATAAATATTACGAGCTAGCTTTTTATATATTACCCTTTTCTATAATTATATTAATTAAAATAATAATTCTAAAGCAAGTATCCTAGATGGGAAAGATGGCATTCTTACTGTTATTACAGCACAGCCAGAGGATAATAAATATAATATTTTTAATAATACTACCAATTATAATAAATACATTATTAATAAAGAAAGAGTTAAAACACGCAGAAGAAAGACATGAGCCGAACTATATTTTTAGGAAATTTTACGGGTTGATAACTGTTTAAAAATGACGTAGGTCCGGTAATGAGAAAGTAAAAGTAGATTTTTCTTCGATCGGACAAAAATGTACATATTTCATATACGTCTATTTTTACCTATAAAATGCATTATTGCTTACAGCACCTATGTAGAAAGCAATTCTAGCCATCATATTTTTCCGGTCATGGCCGGGAATATATTTTTCCCCGATCAGACTGAAATATACATATATCCAATACCTTCCCTTACCTCCATATTTTAGCATTTCTGTAGGTGGAAGTGGTTGCTAGGCGACGTACATTTCCTGCCATGACCACTAATGACGTGTGCAAATGAGTCAAGTATTAATTTTAGGCGAAGAACCAGTTCTAAAACGGTATTTTCCAATCGGTTCTGTTGACGTTTAAACAATGTATTATACGTCAAAGTTGTTACCAATTATTACCGCGGTTATAATTGGTTAAACGCCTAAAATTGATTAGGAATAAATGACAATGTGATATTATAGAAACGTATTAGGTGGCCTTAAGACCTGCAATAACATTGCACAATATATTTTATTGTGCATTAGGATGAAATAACGCTTTGAATCCAAACGCTCAATTATATTGCACAATAATACGTCAATACGTGTGTGTAATATCTGTGTAATATTTTTGTGTTTAGTCGGACAATAGTTTAATATTATAGTATTGCACAATACTGACCCTAAACGATGCAATGAACAAATATTGTGAAATAAAAATTAAACTTGCTCAAACTGTCCTTCAATTTTAGGAAAGGTAGAACATAAACAGCTTTCTTGGACTATTTTAATAACCATATCAAACAGCCAACGTTTTGATGCTGGTTAGCATCATCATCAGGGCTAAAAACAATAATTCTTGTAAGTTTGTTATAACAAAGGACAAAAAAATTCGTATCAATAGCCTACACTTTAAAACATTTTACACACCAAAACAGGTTGAAAAACAATAATTTAAAATATCACATATGTTTTAAATATCTATCGAGATATTGGCTTGTTACCAAAAACTATTTATCAATGCAGTATTTCGATTTTTTGTTAAGTTGTTGATAATATTATTATAGATGATATTAATATATATATATATATATATATATATATATATATATATATATATATATATATATATATATATATATAAATATATATATATATATATATATATATATATATATATATATATATATATATATATATATATATATATATATATATATAAATATATATATATATATATATATATATATATATATATATATATATATATATATATATATATGACACATTTCCAAAAATATTCTTTTATTGAGGTTAGTTTCAGTGTCCAGAATTTGGACATCTTGAAAAAGAATATTGTGCCCCTCCTCAAAATGATGTTAATCCACTCCAGTTTTTGGATTGTCGTAATTGGTTATGTTACAGTCCCTACGGTGGTCCGCTATTCTATTGTTTATATACTTGACCAATATAACAATGGTCACATCCACCACAGGAAATTTTGTAGATGACATTACTCTTGTAGTCCTTTTTTGTTTGATCATTCACACGAGAAAAATTTTTCCTACACATTTAGTGTTATAAATTCAAATTTTGAAGTTCTGCGTTTTTATTTTTCTTTTTAGGGGTTCCAATAAGCCTTGTATACGAGGGATTTTTAAAAATTTCCAATTATTTTCGTTTAATCATCATCAATCATTGTGCAATCTTCAATATTAGCACTAGAGAATAAATTTTTGCAAAATACGTATTATTGTGCAATATAATTGATCGTATAGGGGACGCCTTGTACCGTCCGTATATATATATATATATATATATATATATATATATATATATATATATATATATATATATATATATATATATATATTTGGTAATATTTTATGCTCCTAAAAAAGAATCCTAGAGCTTACAGCAACAACTATTTTTAATTTTTTTTTCTTTTAAAAATATACAGCATGATGTGCCGGGCTGATGCTTGCCAGCTAATGATTGTCATACTTAGCATTCCATGACTCATCACTATACAAATTTCTAGCTTTACAGGCCCAAAGTTTAACCGAAGGGTTCACTAACTCTCCTACTATTATTTGCTCAAAAATAAATTATCTGTCGCCATAGATAACCTACATTTAGATCCGCAGTGGCAAGAAGCATTTTTCGGATTTTTACGACCTCGCACAGTAAACAAATGAATGGGTGGACGAACATGCGCACTTAAAAGCCGTGGCAAAATACAAACACCGGCACCACGTACCCTCCGTCCGCGGTCTGACCGTCACGCTTATTAGCTACCGTATTTCGAACAGAAAACCGGGACGCCGTCGACAACTTCTTTCCGATAATGCGGATAGTTTGTTTGGCGCCAGGTGCGTTTACCCTCGATAGGTGGCTGTCACGTATTTAATCGAAAATCGTCACGTCTCTTATTTACTTATGTCGACATTGTTTATTTTTTAATTTTGTAGTTTATTTTATGTGACTTTTTTTTCTCGACAACGAAGCTAGATACAAAGAAAATAGAGGACACTAGAAAATTGCATTTTTAATTTTCTAATCGAAGGGAAATATAAGAACTACATAAAAATTCAGTTGCGTACTTTTTTTTAATAATGCTGGCTGTACTGCCCATTGAGTCGCCACTGGATCCAAAATCTTAATCTAGGTAGAATTTTACAAGCTCTTTACTACATTAAATTAGAGTACCAAATTTCATTTAAATTATTTAAAGTATTTTTAAGATATTTAAAATATACCGACTCTTTTAAAAAACTTTAAAGCCCCTTATTTTAGAAATAAAGCAAAGCCGGACATATGTTTATTGATTTTTTTTCATAAAAGACATAAGGAATTAATCCCTTAAGTTTCGTACTGTAGTAAGGAAACTCCTATCATTTAAAAGAAAATGTTTTTTATTATAAAATATAATTGTAACTTTTTACGATAATTATAAATATTGTCAATTTAATTGGACTTTCTACCAACACTTAGCAAAAGATTAAATTACCCACCTTATTATCGTAATTGCCAATAATCTTATATTTTTGCATGTCGAAACTGTGTGGGATCTAACTAAGGCGTTAATGCATATATAGACGACATCCGAAGGCAGTATTTCTTGATGACTAATCATTACTTATATAAATGCATCTCTATTTGGTGCAGTATAGGTTAATTATTAAATTAAATTAATTTGGTATACAGGGTGTCTCACCGAGAATTGCTGCAATCGATTTCTTAAAAAGTGGGCCTTGAAAAATTTGGGAACATTGTAAAGTGATTGCGGGACTTAAAACTAAAATATTTTAATAGTTCTGCAATTTATTTACAGGTATACTGGTAGTTAATGTCAAGTTTTTTTATTTTAAATAGAACACCCTATATATTATTTATTTTTAAATTTCTTAACTAAATCTTATGTATAGTGTTCTATACCGGTTGAGCTAAATAACATTACACATAGGCAATGTGAGGAAAGGAGACAATCTAACTAAATAGGATACAACAGAATTAGAATTCCAATAAAGTATCCACTATATACAGTGGTTCTTAAAACAGGTTTACAAAAATAAATAAAACTAATAATTAAAGTAAATAATTAAAGTAGTGTTCAGTCCATTTACAATTTGTACAGTTATTCTAGGTTTTTTTTTCATTATATGAACTAAGAGATGTTATTTATTAAATAATATTAAATTTAGTTGGTAATGCTTATTAACAGTTTAAAAATTTAAGAAGTATGATTTTATATGTTTTTGAATGCATTAAGGGTTATTGAAAAGATATTTATATTTTTACAGTAAGAGTTAAATTCATACTGCATTCTTATTAGTGGTGTGTTTCGTCCAATATCTGTCCTACAGAAAGGTATATTAAATTGGTCACAGTGCCTCAAATCTCTCCCAGGGACTTTGAAGTGGAGACAAGACAGAAGGAAGGGGGAATCTACAGTATGGTTAATTAATTTAAAAATAAAACATAAGTCTGAAATAATTCTTTTATGGGCCAACGAAATAATTTTAAATTCATTCTTAACATCTTCGGTTGGTTTTTTAGTTTAAAAGCCAACATTTTTATAAATTTATTTTGAATTGACTCAATTCTTTTAGAGTGTACATTGTAATGCGGGCTCCATATAACCGATGCAAAAGACAACTTACTACACACATAGGAGTAATACAGGGTCAAAAACGTACTTGGGCTTTTAAACTCCTTACATGTTCTGTTTATGAATCCCAACATTTTACTTGCCTCAGCCACTATTTTTCAAAATGAGGTCTGAAAGACCACTGGTGATCTAGTATGACACCTAGGTCTCTAATATTATTGACACTTTCCAATTCGTGATTGTTGATGGAATAATTATAATTTATTAGATTTGTCTTTTTGGAAAACGTTATCGATTGACATTTTTTTAAGTTTAGAAAAGGCTATTATTTTCACAGTACGTAAAAGTCTATCTAGGTCCTCTTGAAGCCTGTAGCAGTCCTCAATTACAGTAATTTGACGAAATATCTTTAGATCGTCGGCGTACAGAAGGAATTTGGAGTTGAGGAAACAGTTCTTTATATTATTAATATAAATAATAAAAAGAGAGGTCCCAGGTGACTACCTTGTGGGACACCTGAGGTGGCTATAAAGGGTTCGGAGTGGAATCCATTCACTGTAACAACCTGTTTGCGATGACAGATATAGGACCAAACCCACTGAATAAGTCCTGCGCTGACACCGACCTCAGCAAGTCTCTCTGCCAAGAGTCTATGACTGATCTTGTCAAAAGCCTTGCTGAAGTCAGTGTAGACACAATCCATTTGACCCTGGTTATCAATTGTTTGACAAACATATTGAGAATAACAGAGGAGGTTCGTCTCTAGACCATTACTTGCTCAGATAGTATACCTAACGCTGCGTCCAGACTTGCAACAGTTCGCCAAACATCCGTCCAAACAAAACAACCTATTTGCGCGCTCCTTTGATGCAAAACAATTAACAAGCTCTGAATCACCGCAGAATCATTCCCCAAGCCCTTGGAACGACGTGAATTTCATCCACGTCCACGTCTGCGCTATGTGGTTCTATGTGGCGCGCTATTCGGCGCGGCGAATTGTTGCAAGTCTGGACGCATCATAAGATTAACCGTTTTAAACTTATTCTAAATTTTATGTCAAAAATCACGTTTGCAAGCCATTATATAGCAATCAAATTTTCTGAACAAAAGCCTATAATATAGGTTGGGTTTGGGTTTCCCGTAGAGTATATATCAATACGGTCTACTTTAGTACACTGTATTAATATTTTGACAATTAATAAACACAGGGTAGTCAAAATAAATCGTTAAAAATTATATCCACAAAAACCCTTAAAAGTAATTTTTTTATGAAAAGTTCTATCTTTTATTAGAGGAAATGATGGTAATATGGACCCTGCAGGTAATATGAAACCCCCAATTTATTACCAAACTGCTATCGACATTTTTTATTTAGTAGCTCAGTTCAATCTTCATTTGAAGTGTAAGTCATACAGAAATGGTTGCGTTAATATTCTACACTGGAACCTTAAAATTGTAGGTTATATCATATAATATTATTTGACTAGATCAAGTGATTTCTTAACATACATGAAATTTATCTTTAAAAAACAACGATACCACCTTTACTTTTTACTTTTTGGAAAAAAACAGGGTTTAATGCTTTATGGGATAATGTAGTAAGCCATTAGAGTGATTTAAAAAAATAACATTTAGGGTCTTGGTCGAAATAATGTTTAACGATTATTTTTGGCTACTTTGTATTTATTGATTGTCAAAATATTAATGCAGCCTACTAAAGTAGTTCTTTTCTATGAGAAACTCAACTCTAATTCAAATAAAGGTTTTGTTTAGACAAAAATTGATGGTTATGTAATGGCTTGCAAATGTAATTTTTGACATTAAATTTAAAATAGGTCAAAAAACGCTTAAACGGTGATGTAGAACACTATACTTAAAATATGGTTAAAATTTTACGCATCAAAAAAAGGCTCCTGACCCAAAAAAGTGACATTGTATCACAGGATACATTTTTCCTGGGAGGACCTGCCAAATCTCGTTAACTTTTTCCTGTTTCTAGCGGAGGAAAAATTACGTGATATTGGCACAGACCCTCCCTCCCTCCCTCCACTGTGGGATTAGCTAAGATTTAACTCGATCCCCTCCTCCGCACCTAAATGCCTAAAGTAATTTCTGGACGCCCCGTAAGTGATTTTGAACGTTTTTTGCCGGAGAAACAAAAAATCTGTTTAATTTGATACTGGATAAATCACTCTCTTATTTTCTTGGCCAGTGTTTAAAATATACAGGTGTGGAAACCAACCAACTCGCCGACCATAGAAATTAAAAGCATAGTAAATATTCGAAGTGGGGCCCGACAAAAGACGGAAGCGGTGGGCCGGCAGCCTGATCTTGTTTTGCTCAAATTGGTGCGTTTGTTGCGGCGGTGAATTGTCATGGGTACATAGTATATTGGTGAAGAGGATTAATCGTATGTGTTTGTTGTGCATTTTTACGGTACTACGTATACCTGTAAAATATATTATTGAAAAAAAATGTAAATGGGATATATTGCAAAGTAACCCGCCACCTAAAAAAATAAAAATGTGTGATTAGTAAATGCGTTATTTTATGAAAAAATTATTGCTTAGGTTACAACTTTTTAAGGGGGAAATATTGTAAATTTTTAAATATACTAGGTTATTAGTCTTTTATAAAAGAACTAAATTTTGTTTTACTTATAAAATATTTATAAGGCCTATATCTTAATAGAACTTAGACACTTAAAAAACATATGTGCGTAGTATGGATTTTTTTAGAGCACCCTGTAATATTATATTTATTTTTAAATTTTGCTTTTAAGGTACATTTAACATATAATACAGTTTTTGCAACAAAAATAAAGGTATTTTTGCCACCCTGTATATTTTAAATATTTCTTGTATATTTTTTCGTATTTTTATTTTTAACTTAAAGCATAATAAATGTAGCTAAAGAAAAACAAATTTGTTAGTGCTAGTTAGTTCAGAATATTTATTATTTTCTTAGGGTCATGATAAGGGTGTCTTTTAAATATAAAATGGTTTTTTAGCAGTCGTAAAATATCGCGATTTCTATTTTTATTATGGCAAAAATAGCCAAAAATATGTATGCCATGAATACAATTAACACAGAAAATCCAATAGTTTCTTTATTTTGAAAATAAATCATCATTCATCAAGTGGCATACAGTATCGTTGTACTCACTATGCAAAATATCAAACTCAGGGTATGGTATATAGGCCGCGTAGTAAGAAGACTTTAAACCCGCATTACCAGTTTGAAGGATATTAAAAAATGTTTGCTTGGTTGGTGGATCACAAAGTGCAGTGGGACAACATGCAAATTTAGCAAAAACATGTCTGTAATAAAAATAAATGTTAATAATTATAACGAAAATACAACGGATTTAACAAATAACCTTACCAGTGTACCAAATTTAACAGGGATTTTTTTACGGATTAAAGGTTTTTCTATGTAATTTCATTATTAATGCATTTTTGCATGTAATTTTATTTAAATTTCTTACAGTTTACATTTTTTTAGGGTGATACCTCTTCAGGGCCGGAATATCCATAAGGCCTAGGGGCCCGCACTAGATAAGCATCAAACAAATCAACAGGGTCAAGTGTGTTTAGACATAACAACAAACAATTTCAAATTTGATATTTAAACACCAGACGACTTAGGAGAAAATGAGTAAGAAATAGACTTTAAATATGGGTGTTCCCCTCTTCGATTACTACATGAAAGGAGATTTACGCTTTGTATAATCAGCTGGTAAAACTGTATTTTATTTGGTTCTAAATACATATAATTATTATTTATTTAGCTGAAGTGATTTTACATTAAGTATCCACTACCCCATCTGAGAGACGTACCCCAGGTAACGTATTTGGTCCAGAAAAATACGTGGCCACAATATGTAGCATTATCTTGGAGCTGGTAATAAAATATACAGTCTTTTATTTAAAAATGATTTTTTACTCTGTAACTTAAAAATGCAATTGTCAATTGTTTTCTTTTTACTTTAATTAAAAGTCAATTTAAACAATTTTGAATTTTGACGTACACCAATGCTACTTATGGTGGACACTTAATTTTGATAACTCTGTATATAATGCTTTAATGAAAATTATTGGTTTTATGTATTTAAGGAATTTTAGAGCATTACCAATATATTTTGTTTTTATCTAATTTAGGAGATGGTAAGCTCACAAAAAATTATGGATAATGTACCGTCTAATGGATGTAAAATAAGCAGCCTAATATTAACATAATTTTCTCTTTTTTTAGAAAGAATGCTTGCATGTAACTTTAAATTATGCACTTAACAAATCCATATTTTTAATATTATAATAACATTGATCGTCATTAATTGACGTCATGTCTATTGATTTAAATATTAGTATTTTAATAATAAAACGTGGTTTTTATTATAAATGCTGATGATTAAAAATGATGGTATAAATTAAATAATTTTTTTTTATTGGTGCAATAAACTAAATTTTACTATTGTATTAATAATATAGAAGGTATTTGATTACAGTATTCTTTTATTGGCTGATCTAATATACAAGGTGTTAAAAACCCAAGCAGCAAGCTGAGGTCTTATTGACGTCTCTTTTTAGTCATTTTTGGTTAGCAAAGATGTCATAAGATGACGATAAAATGACGTTAAATTGACCTCCCTAAGTCACAGACAAAAGACGTCCCATTAATGACGTCATAATGACGTCTTTAAGATAACGAAATATTGACGCATATACTTTTTTAAAGCTAAAATGATCCGATATTTTATTTGAAAAATTGAAATAGGAAAAAACTCCTTACTGCTTACAATTTACTTGCATTGCAAAGTCGCTTCTCTCGGGACACTGTCCAACCTGGAAATGCAGATTTTTACACTAGCCGAAGGTACATCTTTCAGAGCTTAATTGAAATCACCAACCGCAGGCCGGTCTCGAACTATTTTGGTCTCATGGGTACGGTGTAGGCGATAAAAAGCGAAGATGTTAAATAAACGTAGTACTTTATAGTCCATTACGCCATCTATCGGTAGAGTTTATTCCTATTTAAATTTTGTAAAATTATTAGTCTTATTTTTCTGTCATATAATATATCGGTTGAACTTTGACACGAATCATATAATGTCATAATTTTTTTTTTTCTGGCGGGTTTCCTAAACATGACGCCATTAGATTTTAATGAGCTAGTATGACCAAAAAATGATGTCGAAAAGACGTCGCTTCAACGACGTCAAAAACACGTCAGTAAAATGACGTCAAAATTTTAGTCTGATGACGTTTTATGACCAAAAATGACTAAAAATGACGTCAGCTTGCTGCTTGGGAAGTGCTATTCAAAAAAAATGTTAGATTTGACATTCAAAAATGTTAAAACGAGTATCCAGCATTTGATTTCCACTAAAAAAGATATAAACTCTTTTTTTTAACAGTTACTAGAATATTATTAAAATAATTTAAAGGTATTTTTAAACTTTGACAGCCTCTATCACAGCTAATATCAACTTTTGTACAAAGGTAAATTTACTTATATCGCAATATTTTAACAGTTGAATTGTGGCCCGTTATATAACGAAAATATACTTAGTATATACCGAAAATAGTGTTACCATAAAATATGTCTCGTTGCCCATCCAGTACCATAAAGTCACCCACTGTAGATATTCTTAGTATCTACCCAAGTAAGATAACTAAAATATGGGGCACTCCTTCTCTCTTATTAATGTTAATAATCTTGTGGAGTAATTACAGTACCATATCTTTATTTAACGAGCAGTGGCTTCTTTATTTATGACTTAATGTTATCTTTTCTCTTAAAGATGCGATCTAAAATGGCTTTTAGTCTGGTAGTCTAGTAAAATGCCGATTAAAAAGACATAAATTAGATCAATAATAATGAAATAGCCTTTACCATTTTTTCGGAAAATAAAGTTTTATCTGATGTAAAACCGGCCCCCTATTGGCGGGCGATCATATCGCATATGTATTGACTATTTAAGCAGATAACACTGGTCAACATGATTATTGTTACACGTAAACTGGTAGGTAGTTTATACTTACGAATCTACTCTTTATTAAGTAACCAAAACATTTAGGGACAAAAGTTAAAAGTTATGTACATAAACAACCCATATAACATTTTTTGCCGGCCATGTACATTTAATTTACTGGCATTGCTAAGACTTTTTAATGGCAAGGCATTGGCAAAAAGGTATCAAAAAGACGCGAAAGTGGGCAATTGGCCGTTATTAGGCCACGTGTAGCAGATAATGTGATGGCATCCGTCATTAATAATTTATTATGAAAAAATGCGTTTAGGATGATGGCATCCATCATTAATAAGTTATGCCAAAAAAATGCGTTTAGGATGATGGCATCCATCATTAATAAGTTATTGGCAAAAAATGCGTTTAGGATAATGGCATTTATCATTAAATAAGTATTGCAAGTTTTATAAGTTGAATTATAATTTCATATAATTTTTTTAGGTAACTACAAACTTAAAATGTTTTAAACAAAATGTTTACAGCTCCTAACAGTCTACTTAAATAACTCGCCTTCTTCACTAGCCATCACCAATTAATCACACAACACACAATAATTACGTAATGAATACACTTAATTATATCTATTTAAAAAACTCTTATCTTTAAAAAGAAACCAAAAAGCTAGAAAACCACGTAGAAAACAATTGCACAAACCTGTCAAACAAACGCAATTTTTTCTTCATCTGTCAAAATCGTCAAATCTTGTATTTTGGCTAAGCGGGAGAATTTGTCACCTTCGGTCGAAATTAACCTAGCTAATTTTACCATAATTTTATTTTTATTCACTCAAAACTACATAATAAACTTTTTGTTTGACTTAATTTTTATTTGCATGATTTGTAACAATAAAATGTTATGAAAATGCCATTTCCTTTAAATTATGTAAAAAATCATAAAATCATGTTGTTATTATTATATCATTATTAATAAAACAGATCAAAAAATTGCTCTAATGTTAGTTAAATACCAATGTTAATAATATGGTTTGAAAAGTATGAATATGCGTTAAAGGTTTGCCTTTAAAAATCCAATATGTATTTGCCTGCAACAAAAAAGCATGTTTTTTTAATCAGGATTGGTATGCCGCCATGTAAAATCTATTGGCAATTGAGTGTTTATTTGGGATTGGCTTTTTAATGCGTATTAGATGTTGGCATAATATTGCCACCAATTGCCAATGGTTTACCATCAATGCCAATATGAAAAATGTATATTGCCGGCAAATAGTGTTTGCTGGGAACTATGCGAAATACCTTGACAACCAAATATTTTAAATAGAGTCTAAATTGTTTACCACCAGACATCATTTTGACATTTTGTTTTATTAAAAAACAAAGTTGCTTTAATTTTTTTGATATTTTTTGTAGTATTGTTTTGTATAAAGTGGCAAAAATAATATATAAACCTCTAAACCAAAGTGTTTATTTAGCCCTTGACAAATTGTACCCGCCCAGTCTGATACCCGAAGCATGTCAATTTTGAGCCTTATGGTTTCGTAACTGTAACCCCTACCATTTTTGGCACAATGTTTAAAAATTGCATGTTGAACATTGTGATGAACTCGTCCGAAAATTAAAGGGACGCGTTCGCCCAGTCCGACATTCGTAACATGTCAAAATGGACAACCTGGGTTAAAGCGCTTCTTCCATATATAGCGGAATGGATATTCGTGGTAGACTCGTCAAAAGGAACCCCTAAATAGGTTTTAAAGAAGTTATTATCATGAAGTCTATTTTTTTGCTGGACCAGGCACTATATAAAATATAAATTTAACATAAGTTTCTGATTTACGGTACTCGCATATACGGCGGCATCGGACGGACGGTACGGATCGGAGAAAACTTTACCCAGTGAAATTAAATAAAGAAGCGCTGGTATGTGAGGACGGTAGGCACCGGATTTAAAAATCCCGCGAGAATATATAAATTTGGATTAAAATTTGGCCGATATTCCATATGTGCGGTGTAAATTAGACATTACCGAGAAATAACATTATTTGACAAATCTTTAATTTTTTTCCTACCAAGAGGTTTTAATCCAGGGCTTTTTACTCCCCCGGTAAAACGGCGGCGACTTTTAAGATTTACTTATTACTCACCTATGACTCGCATAAGTGTGTGTTTGTGATTTTTAATTTTCGCGGAATTATTTTTTTCGATCCGAGCCGTGCGTCCGATGCCGTCGTACGTACGCGTACTCTTAGACGAAAATATTTTCAAAACTATAAGAGATAGACCTATCAAATGTGATATTTTCTTAAATATTTTTAAAATATCTTTTGACAGGGTAGCTTATTATTAAAATTTCCTGTGTACTATTAAACTCTTGAGGAGGGCTATATTTTCAAAACTAATAAAGATTGAATGTAATACACAGGGACTTTTTTAAAGCTCTTTATTAGATCTTTTACATGGTCACAAAAACATTCAGGGTGTTCTGTTTAATTTTTGTAATTAGTCGAAAACCTGACCTTTAAGTGTTTTTTTCTTTTAGTTCTGAATTCGTTGGTTTTTCTGTTAGCAAACCAATTATTATAATTTACTCACCCTCTATTTTGAAAAAATAAAGAAGTTAGCAATAATGCTATCTTAAGCTTAATCACCCTTTATACGAAATGTCTTAAAATAAGATGCCGATTCTTATAAGTGTGAATTTAAAAGAAAAGTTCCAATTAACCCAAAAACTAAATGTCCACTACTACTGTAAATGTTTAATGAAATTTAATTTACAGGTATGATGCAATAAAAGACATTTTTAATGCACAACATTTCTTCTTATATCTTAAAGTTAAGCTCAAGGAGATTTAGGCTAAATATTAAAAAAAATATATATATTATTTTTTTTCACCCTTTCAGGGGTCATCCCACCCAGGTCCGACGACCGCCCCCCTAGGTGGTGCACTGCAGCCTGAAGGCTTATTGTACCTTGACCCCTACCCTTCTCATTCACACACCATTCATTCCATAATCTTGATGGTTGTTGCTCGGTCCGCATCCCCGAGCAGAACAAAAAAAATATTTGGTAGGCGAATTGAATTTTTTGTTTTCATTTTTTCTCAATTCGAAGCAAATTCAATTTTCTTTAGTCGGAAGCATTGTTTTTGTGTAAAGAAATAAGAAGCATTTTTCTGCATGGTCATATGGCTAAACCATGGGAACTGATAAAGGGTATTTCAGTTGGTGCTTTGGGATCTTAAAATTAAATTAAACACAAACATTGATATAAGGCCAAAAAGTTTTCATTTCATTATTAAATATAATTTAAAAATAATATTAGCAAAAAGTCCTCCACGACTTTGTTGACAATAGCCAATACGATCAGTCCAATTTAGCATGACGTTTTCATACATTTGAGACCGGTATCTCAGGAATAACATTTTTGATTTTAGTTTTCAAATCTTTTATATCTCTTGGATTGTTAGCATTATAAACCTTGGATTTCACTTGGCCCGCATAGGAAGAAGTCGCATAGCATCAAAGCATGGCCGAACAACTGCCATTGCAATAACGCAACGGTTTCGTTGGTGGTATGACTCTGCGACTACTTCGTATGAGGCTACGTGAAATCAAAGATTTATGCAAGAACTATGAAGGATTTAAAAACCAAACCCAGAAATGTTACCTATTCGTGAAATACCGGCCCAAATGTGTGAAAACGTAATGCTAAATTGACTAATCGAATTCGCTATTGTCAACAAAGTCATGGATATTTGGCCATATTTTATTGTTAAATGATATTAGTAATTATTTGGTTCTTTAATAAAGCTAAACATTTTTTGGCCCAGTAGCAATGTTTGTGTTTAGTTTAATTTTTAAATTCTAAAGCACTAATTGGATCATCCCTTAGAAAATGTCCTTTTGCTGTTTTAAATACCCAGGTAGTTGAAATAATATGCATTTCTGGCGAGAGCCGGCCAGATGAGTCATAAAATATTACCCTAAAAGACCTTCAACACATTTTTATCCAAGACGAACACAAGACTATAAGAGGACAAGGAAGAATTAAATTAAGTTTCTGAAAACTCTTAAAGAAATTAACCTTCATCCTTAGAACGTAATAGGAAAGGAGACCGGCAAAAAAAATCTTCACTTAGTCCAGGAAGTAAATATTTTCTGATCCAATTCTGTAATATGCCAATGCAATGTCTATTTTTAACCTAGTAACCTTAGGAGTCCTGAAAGTGACATATTACAGTTTAATATCCAATAAAATGTATTTTATGGTGCAAGTTAAAAATTATTTTTTAAATACTGTAAACTATAATAGTTCTTACCTTTACAATGTATCCAAGGAAGAAATAATAGAATTGAAAAGATCAATCTAAAGTGAAAAGCCATTCCATGGATCTGAAAAAAAAAAACAATGATGTAAATAAACAACGGCGGTTTTTTATACTTTAAATGTTAAATACGTTTTTATTTTTAATATTAGTTATAAATTAAAACTAATGAATTCAAAAACCAACTTCTACTAAAATGCACTAAAGTAAAAATAAAATAAACTTTTCTGTTTTAAAGTTTAATATTAACAGGGTTGCTTAATATATATATAAAAACGGTCGATTATTTGCTAAAGTAAGATAGCTAGCAGGAATGGTAAATGCAACACTGCACATAAACTAAGTATACAGGATAAGTCAAAAAGCCCATGGAAGAACAAAGTTATTCTATTTTAAATGGAATCGCGTATATTATTCCAATATTTCAATTATTTACAAGATTCTAAATAAAAATAATCATATTCATTAATTTTCTAGTCCATCAAGTTACCTTAGAAAAAAATTATTTCCTAACAATGTTGTTTTGGCATCTTGACAACAGATATGCCAAAAAACTTACATTTACAATTTGTAAACAATTTTGGCGTAAAAATGGCACGTTTAAGTAATACGGAGCACCCAAGTGTTGAATATTTTTAATGGATTGCATCCAGATCGGGAACCTACAACTAAATGAACTATTTCCAAAATATTGCAGCGTTTTCATGAAACTGGAGGTGTGAAAGATCGACCAAAAATGGAAGACCGGTAAGCGTTACTAATGAAGAAAATTCTCTAAATGTCATGTTAGATGTGGTGAAAAATCCAATAAATTCGACACAACTCCGGGCTTTATAAATCATCGATAACCCATTCAAAAAATGATCAAAAAGAAAAGTTCATTTGATACAAGAATTAAGTAAATACAATTTTGATGGCAGAATTCAGTTTTGTGAAATTATTATGGATAAATTGTAAAAATGTCAACTTTGTCAACCACATTTTATTTTCTAATAAATCAACGTTTTGTTTAAACGGGCACGTAAATCGACACAACTGTAAATATTGATCAGACGAAAACCCACATTGGATTGAACAAGTTCATACCTAATCATCACAAAAAAACAATGTTTGGTGTGGCATTATTGGTGGAAACGTCATAGAACCCTATTTTATACGTGGAAATTTGAACTCTGAATGATATTTAATACTTTTACACAAGAATATTGTTTCACAGCGCAGACGATTATTCCCGAGCCATAATAATTCCAATTTACCGGCTGAACAAATATGGTTTCAACAAAATGGGGCTCCACCACATTTTGGATGGATGGTGAGGGAATATCTAGAGAAAACTTTTCCTGGTAAATGGATTGGGTGCAGAAGTGCAATTAAATAACCTGCTAGGTCTCCGGATATGACCCCTCTTGACTTTTTCTTTTGGAGCCATATCAACAATTTAGTGTATAAAAATAGGCCACAAAATATCGAAGATTTGCAACACAGAATAATGTATGAAATTTCTAGTATTGCTCCCAATATCCTTTTAGATTCGCTACAAAATTTTGTTCAACGAATTCATTACTGCCAGGAGGTAAACGGTGGTCACTTTGAGCACTTTATAAAATAGAATTTCAAATTGTTGTTGACTAAAACTTAGTTTTCCTATTTATTATTGTTATTAGATTTATTTGAAAACGATATTAGATATCTCGAAAACGGTTAAGATTGGGTATGTTGTGTGCTTAACTTTTTTTTAGAATCTTGTAAATTAATGAAACATTGAACAATATACAGGAAGTTTCATTTAAAATAAAGTAACTTTGTTCTTTCATGGCGTTTTGGCTGATCCTGTATAATTAGTTTATGTACAGTGTAATCGATTTTTAAAAACCCTAAAAGTTTTGTATTTAACATTCTTCGCTAGCTATCTTCCTTTAGCAAAAAATCGACCGTTTTCATACATAAAAGCGGCCCTGTATGTAATATGATAAAAAAGCTTGCCTTAATACAAATTTTAAAAAATGGTTAAGTCAAGAGTTCTTAGTGTTTTTCAACTACTGTAATGACATTATATGACAATGGTAAAAATTTAAAGAACAAAATTATCCTATTAAATTTTTGTGTGAATTTTATTAAAAACTTGTTTCTTAAATAGTTATTAAATTAAATTTATTTTTTTATTTTTAGTTATTGCTGTAGTCATTTCTCAGTGTGTTCATCTTATTCAACGCATTTGCAAAGTCTACGGATTGAAGCAACAGAGTTTAACCCACATCTGTATTCTCAACAACTCCTTTGAATTGGTATTAGGTTTTTTATTATTGGATTTAGAGTTAAGTTATTTTATTTTTTAAATTACTTTCAGCAAGGTGTTTCATTGGATGCCCATATTGTAGGAATTAATTGAAAATAATTACTTCACCATCTTTAAATGTCAAATCTTAAGCTATTCTCAGCAAGCCCTTTTATTTATTGCCGATATTGCGAAAGTGTTTTAAAATAGTAATTTATATAACAAGTGCATAAAGTGATACTTTTTTACGAATGGGAAGTTTGACAGCACGAGCCGTTAGGCGAGTGCGGCAATTCCATGAGTAAAAAAACACTTTATGGCATGTGTTACATATTATATTTTTCCACGTCTGTAAATTTTTTTCCAAAATACCATTTAATACATGTTTTATTTATCTAAACTTATTATTTTAATTTTTGCAGCACAGCCATTATATTGCAACAAAAAATTAAAGCCTCCTTATTTTTAAAAGACAATCATCCTCTTCATAACTATGCATTTATTATTTTATTTTAGAAAATTGTATGTACTTACTTTTTATAGAAATAATACTAAAACAGTATAAATTCCTTTTCAATTTTATAGATAGCCAAATTCATTATTACTAAAAATGTTCAATAACTTGTATTAAAATAATTTGCAAACTGTCAAATTTTAAAACTAGTGACACATGAACTAAAAGAAATAATGAAGATACAAAGGAAACTTGACCGTTTGGTTCAGTTGAAGTCGCGTTTACTATTACATTGCATAAATTGATATTTAAGTTCATTGTGGTAGGCATTGAAACAAAACACTAATTCAAAGTGTGAAAAAGCTTCGAAGTGTTAAAAAGTTACTTTTTTAACACTTTATGTCGTGTACTAGAATGGAGTACTTTAACTTTATGTTAACGATTAAAATAACCGCGTTTTTTAACGTTCGGAAAAAATAACTGTTTTGCCATCATTGTCACGTAAACCAAACGTGCATGCAAAATTTCAGCTAAATCAGTTAAAGATTATCAAAAAATAAATTAGAAAATATAAATTCTTTTAAAGGATGTTTTAGGTTAATTATTAACTAAATAGTATTGAAATGATAGAAGAAAAAAACATTATTTACATCTATTTTTACTGTATATGTTTATTTTAACTTTCGACGTAATTAATAACATGTTTTAAATGAGTGACACTATTTAGATCAAAAAAATTAGCCGCAACTTTGGTTTTCTTTATTTAAAATTCTTGTGTTATAAAACAAACAAATTAATTTTGTTACGTATGTTGTTTTTTTAATAAACAAGAGTGGGACGATCTTTTGATGCAAATGAACGCCTTTGCATTTGTCTAGTCCCGTAACTAGTCAGATAATACTGATCCCGTTATATACTCAGACTTTAAATGAATTGTAAATTTATTCAGAATAAAGTCAACAAAAACTAAAGTCAAGAGTCTACTCAAGTTATTTTCTTTAAGTGATGTGATTATTAATTATGTGAAGTACCTACAAAATCTTACTTTAAAAGAAGTTTTTTTTTATCTTTGGATTAATCCACGAAGGCTGAAAGCCTAAATACTAACGTACCGTGGGTGTCTTAAGTAGGGTAAGAGGAAGTTTGTTAACACGGGACTTAAAAACTTGAAGATTTGGGGGCGAAGGAAAGACCTCCGCTGGCAGCAGGTTCCACAGTCTAGAAACTCTAAGGATAAAAGAACGAACGAAATGGGAAGTTCGGGGCCTGTCCAAAAGAACTGTATGGGGATGCATACGCGTGGCACCACGAGTTTCTCCGTTGGGAACTGCAAGAGGAGGGACTATACTGGACAATTCGTCGGAGCAGAAGCCGTAAAAGTATCTATAGAAGAGCGATAGATCTCCCACAGCTCGACGATGGGCAAAAGAAGGAAGTCTTTGAGTAAGTAAAGGATCATTAATAAGACGAACAGCCCTTCTTTGAATGGCATCAAGAATGCTGAGGGTTGTAGGGGATGCCATTCCCCAGACATGAGAACAATATTCCAGAGAGGGTCGAATTTGGGACACATACAAAGTGTATAAATTGGAAAGAGAAAATACTTTTTGGCTCGGAAAAGAAATCCAAGCTTTTTTGAAGCCGCGGTAGCTATAGATACAATGTGTTTATGCCAGTTTAGGTTATTCTCAAATGTGATGCCCACAAGGTTATGAGATATCTTCATCGCCCTGCGTTTGCTTTCCAAGTCGGGTTGAGAGATAGGTTTGGGAACCTGAAAAGTGGAGTGAAGGGTACTATCGTCAGCATAACTATGAATGGGATTGGTTATGGAAGAAAGAAGGTCGTTGATGTGAAGAAGAAACAAAGTTGGTGCTAGTACTGAACCCTGTGGCACTCCAGCATTAATTTCGTGAAAGCTTGAAGAGTGGCCATCAACAATGACTGATAAACGTCGATTAGAAAGATAACTGGAGAGCCAAGAGCAGAGTTTAGTTAGAAGACCGTAGGAGGGAAGTTTATTAAGAAGTGCATCATGCCAGACTTGGTCGAAAGCTTTAGATATATCAAGAGCAACGATCTGGGACTCACCTAAAACTCAAGAGACTTGTTCCAGTTGTGTGAAACGAAGGAAAGAAGATCTGCTGTAGATCTCTTGTGACGAAATCCGTATTGCCTGTCATGTAAAATTTTATGTTTTTCTAAGTACCTAATAATTTGCGAGTTAATGGATTTTTCCATTACTTTACAAAGCATTGAGAGAAGTGAAATGGGTCTATAGTTGGATGGAAGAAATTTAGATCCTTTCTTGGGAATAGGCTGGACACGTGCAGCTCTCCAGCTGTCTGGAAATATACCCGTGTCATAAGAAATTCGAAAGAGCCTGGTTAAAATAGGTGCAAGTTCAGGAGCACATTTTTTTAAAACGATTGCTGGTATTCCATCTAGCCCAGACGACTTCTTGGTGTTAAGAGAAGAAAGGGTACGCTTAATGTGTTTTAGTAATCTTCTTTCATTTGTTTTACTATCTTACATTTTTTATTTTAAAAGTTATTATGTACATGATTTTCATTTATATTTTGCCACCTATTTTTAACTATAACCAAGAAGGGCAGAAAAAAACGTCCTGTATAAAAGTTTTATACTTCTTCATCTATTATCTTTTAAGTATAAAAAAGAAACAAATAAACATCAAAGACTTAAGAAAAATGAAGAGATAATTTTTTTTTTTTTTTTTAAATAGGGTACCCTGAATATTATGTCAATATAAAAAAACTTTTAAAAAGCTTTACAAAAATACCACACTTAGTATATCTATCTTTAATAGTTTTTAAAATATGGCCACTTTAATCTAAAAAGTAGTAGATATATATAATTTCCAATTAAACCTACCTTCAGCCCTAAACTGAGATTGTAGATATAATGGAAAATAGAGCCAGATCTAAGTGACCAAATTTTCGATAGTATTAAAGGTAGATATAATTAAAGATATTTTTATTTGTAACATAATATACAGAGTGTTCCATTTAAAAAAAGTTTACCTCTTAATTTTTCTTAAGTTTTTTTTTTTGCTCAAAATATAATAGATAAAAAGTATGAACTTTGTATATAGGACATTTTAATATATTCTTCTTGATTGTAGTTAAAAAGGTTAGCAAAATTTTAACGAAAACCCTGTACCTAAGTAAATTTAATTTAATTAAAAAATATAAGTTAAAAGAATTTTTTAACGAAACCAATTTTCTTGCTTTAAAATTCCAAAAACTATTTTGAAAAATGAATTATGATCCTTTACTTTAAGCCTAAACTTCCTGGTACACATTAACACCGTGTTCAGTAATTTTTCTTTTATAATGATGGTATTAAATAAATGAATTTTTATTACATTTGTGATAGTTAATATGTGAGGAGCTGGCGGTCAAAAAAGGTTTTGTCACATTAGGCCAGATATCAATTTCAAAGCCAGCCTACAAGGCGATACTTTGGAAGAAGAGATGGTACAGAGATGTCTTCAAGGCAGAGTTTTTCCTCCTCTTCTTTTTAATTTATGGTAGATGTCGTTTCAACAACGTGGGAGTGTACTCCCAAGGGTATGCTGACGACGCGACGTAGTGATTCTCATACAAGGATAAAATCCTACTATTGTAGCAGAGCTCATGCAAGGAACTTTGAACATCGTACAGCATTGGTCCTAAGGCATAAACCTTAAACTTTACATTAAAAAATCCGTTATTTCGTCGTTTACGAGAAAAAGAAATTTTAGGAAATTACAACAACCTAAAAATCTTTGGTGAGCGGCAAAAACTGTTAGGAAGGTGAAATACCTAGGTCTAATCCTGGAAACTAAATTAACAGATAACAAGGAATCTTAACAAAGCAAAAATGTGCCTTATGAAATGCAGGAGCATGTTTGGAAAAACCTAGGGACTTAAACCAAAGATGATGCTTTGGTTGTATGTCGCAGTCATCAGGTCCGTAATCACCTACAGCGCTGTCAAATCCTGGACAAAAACGCAGCAAATAACGACAATCACGAGACTTAATCGTCTGCAAGATTGGCTTGTCTGTGCATTACCTGTGCCCTAAGAAGTACACCTTTAAGGCTATGGAAATAATTCTGGGCCTAAAGCAGACTTTGCGGGAAAGAGGAGGAAACACCCTTACACATAATAGGTTTGTTCCAGCAGACTGCCAGAAATGTTTGCAACCGTTCCGATTCTGCGCACGTCAAATTTGTCGTTCCAGCAGTGCCATGTTTGTAACATTATACAATTGTTTGTTGTTCCAGCAGTGTTTTTAAGATGTTGGAAACTGTTTGAAAAGTTTGCAAACTTTCTGCAAACATTACTGACAATTTTTAACATAACCTTTCTTGTATTGATGTATAAGCAGTATGCACGCCTTGTTTATTTTTCGTTCAAGCAGAAAACTGTTGCAAACATTTTTGACTAATGTTTGTAACAATTTCTGTGTTTTACAATTGTTGCTAACATGTTTCCAACAATCTGCTGGAACAAACCTAATATAAAACTGCATTGCATTGACACGCAAAATATACAGCCTATTTAGAAACATACATAGCATTTTGTCATAAAATTATAAAATATGTTTATATATTTTATTATTGATCTGCCCATCTTTAAAAACAGCACTTTTAGTATTATTTAAAGTATATGTATAAGAAGATGTCTCTTAATAATTTATATAAATAAAACGGACAAATACACCAGTTATTTAAAAACAAGCTCACCTTAACAGCGTCTTTCTATGCACAAGAATTATGTAAATGAAATTCTCTAGATATACTCTAGATATAAAGGCCATAAACTATGTAGTACGCAATAATGTCTGTTAGAAAACCGGTCAATTTACTCACATATTCTTGAAAACTGAAGATCCGTTACGTCAGCCATATTTTCTTAAACTAAATAACCACTTGTTACAATTTTATGGCTTATCTCATTACATCCACTTTAACTGTATATTTTCCTCTTTTTTTATTATAAAACATAAATATTAAAATAATTAAAGAGCTGCCACAAGTGCTTAGAGTGAATTAGTATTACGTTTATTATTTAATATAAATTTGATAAAAGTTCCACATGGTCCAAAACCTAAAAGGCAACTATTTAATTTTAAATTTTATTGGTCATCCACAAGGTTTGACAAAAAAATTAAATTTTGGCTCAAAAGTAAAGTACGTGTATTTTTCCTTATATCGATTTTCCTTCTTTCGAAATAAAAATTACTTTGGTATATGAAGATTTGTTTATTTACAATTTTTTTGATTGTGACATATAATAATACTAAAATTTATACACTTTTTATGCAGGTTGTTAGGGAAATAATGTTTTTAATTTTAATAGGTGACTCTTTGCATCATTCTAAGTTCTTTATAAAATAAGTCTAAAGATCAGCCGTTTCGGAGAACTTTTTTTGTCAGGAAAGAAATTAATTTTGCACTTTAATTATTTTAAATAATATGTCCAATATTATTTAAAATAATATGTCCAAAATCGTTAAATAAATATGTCCAAAATCGTTAAATAAATAAATACATTATATGTGTTAATTAACTGCTTCCCTTCCTAATTAAATACAATGTTCCAAAAAAAAACAGCCGAACAAGATTTCTCACACAATTGGCAACGTCGAACGCGACATGGTGTAGGTAGGAAAAAAATAAATACCTACGTCGGAAAAAAGTGTTTCATAGTTTCTTGCATACATTATAATGCAAGTAACGTTAACCCGAATTGAAATAAAATTTTATTTTTAGTATGTATTGCTGTATTAGTGCGTGCATTTTGATACGAAAGAAATGTTTGGTACGGGAGTATCAAGATATGATTTTTATTTATGGAGATGCTCATAGCAATTCTGAAGACGCTAAACGCATTTACGAAGAACGTTTCCCCGATCCATGGCTTCCAGCTAGAAGAAAATTTGTTGAAGACTCCCAAAGACTTCCAAACATATTGAGCGTTATGCCTCATTTTAACAATCGCAGAAGACAATGTGAAGTTGAAGTGGAAACCGAAGAACAAATTTTGAATTTAATTGACGAGGATTCGATACGGAGTACAAGAAGTATGGTAATTTAACTGTAAATTTATGTGATTTACAAATGTTATTTAAGCTGTATTTATAGATTGACGTTTCTGTTTCCGTCTTTCGTTTAACGTTTTTAGTTAAAAGATGAAACAACAACTTTTCATTGGTCAATTTATATTTTCTGTTTACCGTTTTTATATACCACATCAAAAACCGAAACGTCAAATCGCAAACGGAAACAAAAACTTCAATCTATAAATTTATTTTTATTTATTTTCTTTTGGTTCATAGCATTGTTTTACACAAGTGACTGATAATCGTGGATATTGGTGACGTAGCCAAGTATGGGTAAGTCCTGTCATTTTTTTTTGGGAGTGAATGTAATGTACTAAAAGCGTTAATAAATACAAAATATTATCCACAAAAATTGCGTAAAAGTATTTAATTTCCGGGAAAAATTTTGAGCAAATATGATACCAACGTAAACAATTCGTTGAATCAGTTGCGGGTCTCCTGCGCTCGTCTCCTTGTCAGTGCCGTATTATCCATTAGGCTGACTAGGCTACAGCCTAGAACGCCATGAAAAAAATAGGCTCCAGACAGGGGAGTAATAGGTGCTAGATAGGGGAGTTTTTAAAAAGTTTAGGTCAAGTGGGGATTTTTGGTGATTTTGGAGGCGCAAAAGGAGGGGATGCTCTTTTTTTTTTTGCTCTTCAAAAGTTTTTGGTGGAAAATAGGCGCTCCGGGAATTCTAGCCTAGGGCGCCTCAAATAGTTAATACGGCCTGTTGTGTTGAAACTTTGCCAAATGTTTAGGAAAATTTAATTATTTGCTCAGTTCTTTTAAAACTGATTGATTAAAGAACATAATTTAATATGACTTTTTGCTTAGAATTATGCAAGTAATCACCTCTTAAAGCTACAAACATTATGACCCTAACACCTTGTATGCACTTAAAAAATGTATTTAATAAATGTATTTCAGTAAAAAAATTAACAATATTTTTTATTTAAAACTTATTTTTAACTGTCATCATTTTTCCTTATAAAAATTGTAATATCATTAAAAAAACATATTTTTTTAATGTATAAGTAAGAAAGTTTTCCATATAACGCTAACTTACGTAAACCCACAGTATACAAACTTATATTTTTATCGCTACTGAAAAAAAAGGTTTTTTTTTTGTATATAGTGTACAAATGTTTATATTTTAAATGTATTTTTAACTGTAATAATCATATTGTTCCGAAACACCTTGTATAAAAACACGTGCCTTCCTTTTTATACCTTTATCAACAATAAAACGTAACTATGGTTACAACGACAAAAAATCTTTAGTTGTCAATGTCTCCAAGTTTACAGCACAAAAGTCGAATTAATACTAATAATTTGAAGGGTTTCTGTCGCCCTTTTATAGTAATGTGGAAGAGTGAAGAATGATCCAGAATTTTGGAGAAATATCGCAAAAATTTTATAGTACAGGATGGCATAAAAATTCTCAATGGATAATTCGGGCGTTTTCGGAAACCTTCGAGAGTGATGAAAGAACTTTGAAAAATTAAGGTAAATTATTTATAGTTATTTATTAGATAAGTGAGTTATATTACATATAAGTCACGCAAGAAAAGTTTAACTCTCGAGCCCGAAGGGCGAGAGAGGTAATTTTCTTAAGTGACTTATATGTAATAACTCACGTGTCTAATACAAAATTTTATCCAACACTTTCGTATAAATCGTTTTTAATATCGAAAATAATTTGAAAACGTCATCCATTATTTGTTACTTGTCATTGTCAACACCAACAAAATTTTGTATTTTTTTAAATGTTGGAAGTAATAAAGAATTAGTATAAGTCACTAGTGAGCTAAAGTCTATAATTCACTAGTGAGTCTTTTTAATAACCATTTTACAAAAAAAAAACTGAGATACCCACATTAGAAAAGACAATCTTCATAAAATATTGAGAACATTTTTATTTTTTTTTCTCTTGGGCACAATTTTTTTCGGGATAAAAAAATTCTCGGCATAAAAAAGGAAATCACCGCGTGATTACAACTACAGAACAAACTCTAAAGTACTTCCACAATACAGCATATGGCTGATGCCATAACTCCGAGGTACTGGCTATTCATAAACCATAATGAAGTACGACGCAATGTCTTGAACATTCGATCATAAATTTTGGTTAGCGCATACTGCAAATATACTGAAGAAATATACGTCATCGTACTGGAGCTCAGTGACGTAGCCAGAATTGTGGTATATAAATAATATTAACTTTATGTTTTAAATTGTTTCATTTTATTATTTTATTAATTTAAAAAAAAATGTAGAAAAGCCAAAGCAATATAAAAACATACTAAAATTATGCATTGTACCTTGGTGGGCTAAATACATGGTGGCGTAAAAGTTCCTACCCGATTTTCTAAGACAGTAACTATGACCATAAATAACATATTCCATTATGTTTGTTTATTATGTTTATCTAGACCTTTACCGCAAAGTTAATATCGGTCAAGTGGCCGCAGTTCTGCAATATTTTACCGTACAGGGTAATCCATTTAGGACAGAAAACAACGTATTTAGACTTTCCGTGTATTTTCAAGGCATTTAACCCAGCCAATTAACGTATACTAGCTCTAGGAATTTGAAAATCGTAATAAGAAAACAATTGCATAAAAACCAATGACGCCATAAATATTGCGTTTTTTAGTGGAAAACTCTATTTATTATCAAATATAATTTTTGGATTCTATGGTTAATTCTAAGTGTTTCATTTGGAGGTGCTTTAAAAAAAAAATAAAAATTAAAAAATATCTTAATTAAGTAGTATTTATTATCATACCTAAGAACTATATCTTACGTTTATTCTTTAAAGATTATGGCTTTTAAATGTTGGCCTTAACTGCGCCTAACATCGTCTGTTTTTAAGCTTTAGTTTCCGAGCGCCAAATCAATTCGTCAGGATCATCGCGTACACTCACAGCTCCTACCGCTCTATTTTTGCACTAGCTGCTATATGTGGCTTATTTGGTCAAGAATTATCCAATATTAAAGATTGGAGTTCAAATTTTTGTTAGTACAGCGATAGTACAGCGAATAGTCGGCTCAGTACGCCGATTATGCGTGAACACATTTCTTGGAGAATGATGATTTTTATAATATAGTTGAACACGTTTTAGACGTTGTGCCGATGGGTAAGTCTTTGCAGGATAAATTGCCAAACAGTACTGAACACAAACACCAAGACAATTTAAAATTTGGACCCTCTCATCTATCTATCATCTATAATTTTTACTTTTTGGATATTTTTTATTAGTTTTTTACAATGAATTATTCGTTAAATGAAAAACTACAAATAGTAGATCTATATAACAAGTGCCAAGAAAATGCCAGTTAAAAAAAAATATAAAAAAATAATATAAAATCTAAAGTTTATTAAAATATACGCCATAACTGTGACTGCTTAAGCGTCAATAACTTAAAAAGCGTTGAAGATGGACTTATAGTACCCTTATTAAGAAACACTTAACATTGGCCACAGAATTAAAAACTTAAATAATAAATGGGGTACTTTTTACAGCGTAAGTCTTTTGTTTTTGACGCAATTGTTTTTGTATTATAATTTTTCAATTCTCTGAGCTAAAATACGTCGATTATTTATCTTGAAAAATACGCAAAAAGTTTGAAAATAAACCATTTTTCCTCATAAATAGAATACTCTTGCGTTAGCTATTATATTATTTGACCCTGTACATGAGCACTAGGCCAAAGAATATAATAGTTAACGTTAGGCATAAGTCTTTTTAGGATTTTATGCAGCTACAGAAGTGACACTCTTCTCGAGGTAAGAGGCTAGTATTTGTCTAGTGGATGCCACAAGACCAGAAAAGCAATTTAAAAATTCTCGCTACGTCAAAACCACAAACCAATTATTTTTGTTTAAAAAACTGTCATAATTTTTCCACGTTTTTGCGTGGTATAGTGATTTATGGTATATCTCGGAATAATCAACGTCTTTTTTGACAAATGTCATAATCACGATGGCATACGACGTCATTTGTAAAAATAAAAGCAAGTTTTGACAGGGTGAGAACTCTTCAATCAACTTTTATTTGTCCAATCACGAAATCACTCTGTTACTGGTAAAAACAGAGAATAAATGAGGGGCCTGGTTTCAAAATGTACAATCTCCAATTTTTACAAAATTAAGATAGATGTCGCATCAGTTATAATTTTTAGCGCTGAATTTAAATAATTTAATATTTTACCCAAAGCAGTTAATTTCCAATGCATTTTGGATATAAAAAAACGCGGTTAGTTTGAGACTGTACAATCTTCAGTTATAATTAAGTTTTAAATCATGCCATCTCCTAACTTCCGCGTACTTGATTAAGGTATTACTTACAGTTTTCAATGCAAAATTAATTCTGTACACACCCAGTAAAGCAGTATAGAGAAACATTGTAATTACAAAATATACAGACTGTCTACGTATGGGGTTTACAAGAGAAGAAAAGAAAGTAAAAAATTTCAATTTTCGAGAAAAAGTTACTTCTGATAAAAAAAAAATTCTTGTTAAAAAGATAGAATACACGAAGATAAAATGTTAATATTGTATACAGGGTTCGCCAAAACTTAAACACATATGTTTTTCAACGTTAAACTACCTTAAGTTTTTATTTTTAAGCAAAATGTCATTTAGACACTTTATTAAGGACAAAGTTTATAATCTAATGTAATTTATTAAACTGCATAATTTGGCAAAATCGCCTTTATCATATTTGTTTACTGCTGGAAAATTGTGTTCTTTATAAATTTGAGAAAAGTAAATTTTTTAAAAGTTATTTATGAGAGTTTTGCAGGTTATTAAAAAAATAATAATAATTTATTTGTGTTAACACCAAAATTATTTTCATAAAAATTTTTGACACCCGTAAAATAAATGAAGTCATTTAAAACGCTATTTTTCATTAATTCTCCAATGCAATAAAAAAATAGAGATAACATCTTATGTGAGGCATGTAAAGAAGAATAGGGTTTGAAGATTAATTATTTTTACATAAGTTTTCCATTTTATTATGTTTAAGAATATTGTTTTAAGGTTAGGGTTCTTTTTTATTAATTTCTAACCAGTGCTAGATTAACCTATAAGTAAATTACTGAGGACATCACGTTGTGGGAAGCACCATAAAGAGTTAGAAAGGGTGGGTTTGTACAAAGGTAGGACCTTTTTTTATGGTTCTTAAAAATAGGGCATCGGATAATCTTAATTCGGTACTGTTTATAACGCAATAAATGAACTATGCACTTTTACCATTTATATTATTAACATGTATTATGGGGGAATAAAGCAATATTTTATTTTTAAAGTATAAAATCTTCAGCAATAATTTTCATAATGTACAAACTCCTTAACTTTTTGCGAATATTTTTGTAAAATATTTTTTTCTAAAAACTCTAAATTTTTTAGGTCATCATATTTAAAAAATGGTAAATTTATTGTTATTTTTTTATCATATCTGCGGCTTTAATCAACCAAATTTTATAAAAAAAAAGAATTGGTGGCTTTAATCTATAATGTGTGTCCCTCGGACAACCAGCAGGAATAAGTAAGTAATTCTAATATTTTCGTAAATTAGGGTGTTTTAGACCATTATTCATCTAAATATGACTGTTTACATAAAATATCCAAAATAAACTTTGTTTTATTAGACAGTTCAAAGTTTAAAAAATGTTGTTTCTACAACCAGTCACTTGGAAAATTAAATGATTGTCCGTAAGACAATTTGATTGTTCTCGAGATATGGTAATCTGGCTTAATGATTGACAGGATATTTAGTTCTGTTGGCAGTGACCTTGTCTTCTGATCCTCTGCCCATTGCAGATTACAATTAAGCTAGTAATTATCTATTATTTAAAATAATTAAAAAAAAACAATAAAAAAATAACAATATATGAAAATTTTTAAACCTGGCCAAAAAGTTGATTGACCAATAGTCAAAGTTTTTGTCAAAAACAAAGTTTTTAAATGTTGTACTATTAATCTACATACTTATATTATTTTTCAGTTTATTAACTGGCACTGGCGCTACTGTGTAAAAGTAGATACTTATTTCAAAGAGACAACTTAACAATACCTAAAAGCGGCTAAAAGCCACGGTCCATGAGCACCAGACTTCCTTTTTTTTGCTATTTATCTGCGGACACGAGGTTTATGGTTATTTCTAAATAAAATAAATGATGGTGGTTTTGTAGTTTACAAGGTAGTACAAACTTAAGGAATTGCAAAAGTAATAAAGAAAAGGAAGAATGTTTATTTACGCCTAATATTATGTGGCTAAAATTTTTTTAATATTAAAATATTTCTTGCAATATTTCCAAAAACAAATTTTTATTACAATATTTAATTTTTTTGTAAGCAGCTTATTGCTTTTATACCGGGTGTCAACGAATTTATTAGACAAGTTATAATGCTTAAAGTATTAGACATTTTAAAATGAGAAGAAAGAAATGGTATAGGTAAATGGAATAGGAAGAGGAGGGTTTTCGCGTATTTCATACTTTTTAATTACTTCTGGTAAAACCGGAAATGTTTTAAATTTTGAATTCTTAAATGGAACACCCTGTATTTTTTAACATTTTTAAATTTCTAAAACAATTCTAAATAGAGATTTAACATATTTAAAAGTTTTAACGCCTACCTTATTTTTTGAGAGCCATTTTTATTATTGCATCTAGATGGCCGTGATGCTGTTTTGATGTGCTTATTTTTTAATCCGATCGCAAATAAATTGGTATTGTTGAGAACCGTATGGTAAAAAGTTTTTTTTTGAAAAGGCTTTTCTAATATAGCGATTGTATTTTCCTAACATCACCTGGGGCGCCTTGAATAATTTGCGTCTAATCATGGCCACCTAGGCGCAATACTAATATTGACTCTAAAAAATCAAGTGGGATTTAAAACTTTTTAGATGTTATATTCTAGTTTATAATTATCTCAGCAATTCAAAAATGATAAAATATACAGGGTGTTCCATTTAAAACTTTAAAATTGGAGCCGTTTCCGTCCAAAAGTGACTGAATATTAAAAAAATATGCGAAAACTCTTTTCCTCTCATACTAATTATCCATACTAATTCTTATTTCGGTTGTCTTATACTCTAGAAGTGATGGCCCATCCAATAAATTCGTTGACACCTGGTATAAAAAGTAAAATTTCCATTTAAATCTATTTTATATTATGATGAAAGTCATCCCATATCTATGGATGACGTTATTTTTTTGCGAAAGTGTTTTGTTTTCAGAATACGGATTGTTTAAACATTTTTCTCCTGAATATTGTATTTTACATTTTTGTAAGACCTATGAGTCTTCTATACTTATTTTGGACATTTTTAGATGTACAGTGTGGGCCAAATTCGACGCTTTTAATAGGAAACTCATGTTTGTTTAGGTTTTACTTAAAACCTGACCCCCATTTGCAAGGCTTAAATTTTAAGCCAAATTTACTAGTGAAAACCGCAATTCGCTATCTTGCGTCGTTTACTCGCTACAGCGTGTTTCTTAATTTCTTGCGTTTTCTTTTATCCTTTACACCTTTTTTATTTTTAAATATTTTTTAATTCTGTAAAAACATTTCTACAGCAACTTTTATGCAAATTGCAGATATGATTTCAATTTGTTTTCTAGGGTTGCACATTTTTGACTTATTTATTTATTTTTGAAAATTTTAAGTAAAACCCTGTATATTTTTCATTAATAAAATGGCTAAAAAATTACCGTTTCAAAATGTGTTACACTTTATATTTCTTCTCAGCCTTTTCGGAGATATTGCATATTTTGTCATTTATGACTGATATTGGTTAGATAGTAGGCCATGAAAAAAGTAATTATGATTTACTTTAAACAATCTTGTTATAACTTTTGGTTTTTATTGACTTCAATGACGGAAAACCATTTTTAATATTAATTTAATAACGCAAATAGGGGTAAAAAATAATCCTATTTTTGTATATTTTAAATTATTTTGTTAATATTTTGCCCTAGGAACTTTTAAATCAGGTTTTATTAAAACGTTAATATTTAATGTAACAAACAACCATTATATTTTATATTTTAGTAAATTAAAGATAACCATGGAAAACAAATGCCAGCTTTTAGCTAAAAGGGTTAAAATTTAGCTTTTGTTTGTTTTTAATGACCATCTTTTACTTACCTGTATACAAAAAATAAGGGTTTGTTTATTTACATAAAATATTACGCATTACGAAAACCTAACCCAAAGGTTTTTAGGGCAAAATATTATTAAAATAATTTAAAATACTTATAAAATTATTTTAACACATATTTGCGTTATAAAATTATTAATAAATATAGTTTCCCGTCAATGCAGTCCATAAAAAACAAAAGTTATAACAAGATGGTTTAAAGTAAAACATAATTACTTTTTTCATGGCCTACTATCTAACCAATATCAGTCATAAATGACAAAAATGTGCAATATCTTCAGAAACGGCTAAGAAGAAAAATAAAGTGTGAAACATTTTTGAAAAGGTAATTTTTAAACCAGTTAAACAGTGAAAAAATATACAGGGTGTTCTATTTAAAATTTCTAAAATGAATAAGTAAAATCAAAAATGCACAAACCTAGAAAAAAATAAAATTATATCTGCAATCTGCATTAAAAGTTGATGTGAAAGTGTTTTTACACCATTTAAAAATAATATTAAATAAAAAAGTTATAAAGGATTAAAGAAAACACAAGAAATTAGAAAAACGCTGTAGCAAGTAAAAGACGCAAGATAGCGAATTGCGATTTTCCCAAGTAAATTTGGCTTGAAATTTGAGCCTCGCAAATGGGGGTCAGTTTTTTGTAAAACGTACAGAAACATAAGTTTCCTATTAAAAGCGTCGAATTTGACCCACCCTGTACAATCGAACCATACATGTTTTAAAAAATATTTCATTTCATTTATTTTTAACTGTTAACAGACAATGGAAGTCAAAGAAACTAAACATAACATTGTCTACCACCAGTTCGGAAGCCTGTATATTTGGCTGATCCTAAAACAGTCCTAAATGTCATTACTAACATAATATACAAGGTGTCCGCTAATTAATCGTACACTGAAAAACCACAGATTCCTTATGCCAAAACAATAATATTTAAATAAACATATCTATAAATACTAACAGTAAATATTAGAAAAGATACAGGGTGTCAAAGTAAAAAAATATATATATTCTAATAATTTTTGAAAGGTTTCGAATATTGTAATGAAACCTGTATGAGTGATTTTAACTTAAACTATTTATGTCGATCCGATATTTTCATTTGTAAACTACGCGATAAACCGATACTCAAAACATGTTAATGGGCCTTATTTTTTTGTGACTCTAACATTTACGATTTTGGTACAAGGTTTAAAAACTGCACGTAAAACATTTGTCCGGCAAAAAAGTGACGCGTTTGCCCAGTCCGATACCCGAAACATTTGATATTGATAGACTGGGTTAAAGCTCCGCTTCCATATGTGGCGGTATGAATTTTTGTGGTAGACTTGTCAAATGAAACCCTCTAAAAGCTAGTTTATACAGACGCGAAAAGCGTATTGCGAAACGCGAATTTTATTCTCTCTGGTTAATTTCAAATAAAATTAAAGGCGGGCAATTTAAAATTAAGATAGTTTAAAGACGTTGCAAATTCGCAAGATTTAAAATCTAGTGGGCGGGAAACTTGAGATCATTTCAATTTCTGGCGAATATTCGCGGGCGCACATGCGTAGAAACAAAAGGTTATTTGTCAGATGTCATTTTAAAACAATTTTGTTATTGTTATGATTATGTCATTCTATTAGCTGTTTGGAACGGTATTTTTGTGTTCATTTTATTATTAAGTATTTTGTGTTTTTTGATTTAAATTTATATTAACTTTTTTGGCCCTTTTTATTTATAATAAATTTGCAGCAATTCTACGTCTTCGTTGCCAAATATATGTGCCATATTCTTTATTCATCACAACAGAGAAATATTATAAGTATGTATAAGTAAGAAAATCTCAAAAGAACCCAAGCGTAGCGTCACCACCGAAATAAAAACAATATAGAAATGTGTAGCTTATGTTGTTGCCTAGTATTTCGGCGAATTTCGCAGCTGTATGAACATGAAAAAAAATGCGAATTTTCTGGCCAAATATTCGCTTTCGCAATTCGCTTATCGCGTCTGTATGAACTAGCTTTAAAAAGGTTTTAAAAGAGTTAATATCATGAAGATTAACATTCTCTATTTTCGTTACTTTTACCGTTTGAATAAAGGTATCTTTAGTTAAATCCTAATATTTGGTATAAGAAATCTGTGGTTTCTTTGTGTACCATTGTTAAAACAAATTGCATCAATATCAACCATAAATAAATTTGCATTCAAAAGAATTTTCGCAAGAGTTATTTTAGGTAAAAAACAACATTACAAAATTTCTAACAGAATTTAAAGTTGGAAGTATGAGATTCTAACATGTTTATTAATTTCTTATTTATTATGCGTACATGTATACATTACACGAGTCTAATTAATTATTTAAATCCAATCATAGGTTTTCCATGTTCCTTAAGGCAACTTTGTATGTAAACTACAGTTACAGAAATTAGGAATTTATTATAAATATTAAGCTTAAATTAGGATATATTTCCTATAAAACAGATGACGCAGTATGCACCTGTTGTACCAACCTTAACATCAGTTCCATGCGAACCCTACTTAAGGTGTGGGGGAAGGGGGTATGGTTAATTCGTACTTTAAAAGGTATAGTGCCTGTGATAGCAATAAAAGGACTTTGTTATAATAACCCTTTCAAAACCTATTTAGGAAGGTTATTTTTGACAAGTCTACCACGAATATTCATACCGCCTTATATCGAAGCGGCGCTTTAACCCAGCCTGTCAATTTTGACATGTTTCGGATGTGGGACTATACGAACGCGTCACTTTTTGTCGAAAAAGGTTATTAAAATGTCTTACATGAAATTTTAAAATATTGTGCCAAGAATCGTAAGGGCTACACTCATGAAACCAGCCCAGTCCCATACCCAAAACTTGTCTGACAAAAAGAGTGACTCGTCCGACCCCCAAAACATGTCAAAATTGACAGGCTGGGGTAATAAGCCTTTTCCATATGTACAGGGTGTTTCTAAACAAACGCCAAAAAAAAAAATTAGGAGGTAATTTTCCACCAAAAAATAATAAAACAACTTTATAGGAACATATATCCTAAACTTCTTGTTTGTGTTTTTTTATTAAAAATATTGTTTTTTAAAATACCTTTGGGGGACGCGCCCTTTGCACCAAAAGACATTTTTTGGCATACAAGGAAAAACAATCCCAGTGTCGTCCATGAGGGGTTTAAGGTAAATATTTGTTGAGAAAAAATGGTACGCCACTGCATTTTTCTAAAATAAAAATATTTTTTTAACAAAGATTAATTTCACCGGCACACAAAAAAAATGCTTAATGGGCACCGGACGCGACCTATCTACGGGTATGTTCTTCGACCCTCTGAATCAGAATTTCAAGTCAGTTTAGGCTGTACTATTCCCAATTTTGAGTAAATTGCAAAAAACGTAGAAAATGGTGCAAATGTTCTCTATTTCCTACCGTTTTTTTTTAACCGATTAAAAATTCGGATTAAACGGGTCGAAAAATATGCCGCTGTACAAAAAACCTTTTTTGTGCACTGGTGCACATATATATGAAAAAAATGTTTTGTTCAACGGACGCGAACTATATAGGGGATGGTTTTTGACCCGCTGAATCCAGTTTAGGCGGTACACCTTCCAATTTTGAGTAAATTGCAAAAAACTGTAAAAAAAAAAGCGCCATTGCAATTTAATCGAAATTGGGACCCAAGCGACCTAAACTGACTTGAAATTTGGATTCAGAGGGTCAAAAACATACCCTTAGATAGGTCACGTCCGGTACACATCAAAAAAAAAAAATTTAAGGCGGAAAATTTAAAAATTATGAAGTGTGTCATTTTACCTCAATATGCCATTTTAGGCCAGTTTCCCCTTCTGAAATTCCAAACGCATGGTTTTAAAGTAGGTATATTCCGCCACCGGAACACGCATTTTGTTTTGCAACAAACAAGACGAAGATATTTTAAGTACTATGTTGTGAAACACCATATATGGGAAAGTATTATACATTTTAGAAATCGGAAATATTAGCAATTTACACCTGTTTAATTCAAATAGACACCTGTATAAAGTAGTCATTATTTACACCAGGTAATACATGTTAATTCGGAATGAGTTCTGAATTTAAATTTCTATGGCTCGTGTCCAAATACTTTCATTTTTATAATCCTGTTCTGTGTAGTTTATTATTTATAAGTAGTAATTAATGGGGCAAGAAATAAAATAAAGAAAAAGTAAAATAAATACAAATAAAGGGTGGTTCAACCAAACCGCAGGATGTTTATTGTTAATAAACCAAAAAGTTCTCAGAGCATTCTCTTTTTTTATTATGATAGAAGGATCTATGGCAATTATGTGTAAAACAAAATATGGGCCAAATGCTATTTTACTTGAGAAATTCAATAGCCGTAATCTCATGTCGGTGGCGATGTTAATTTGTCATCATGATCATGTGTTTTGACACCTTTGAACTTTCTTCTTTAAAAATATTTAAAACCAGAAGTAGACTTAAATAAGCCAAGAACAATTTAGAACGAAAAGGATGAGATAATTTGACATATTACGGATATTATACAGTTGTCCAAGATAAGGATCCTAAGCATGGGAATCTCAGTACCTATTGGAGATACAGCTTAGGTTAAATTAGGAAAAGTTGTGTTTTTTAAAGCTTATTACATACCGTTTAGAAACTTACCTAAAAAACACAACTTTTCCTAATTTAACATAAGCTGTATCTCCAATAGGTACTGAGATTCCCATGCTTGGGATCCTTATCTTGGACACACTGTATATATATATATGTACATATATATATATATATATATATATATATATATATATATATATATATATATATATATATATATATAAATATATAAATATCTTAATTATGTCTCAGACTGAAAATATGGACCATCGAATAGAGGTATGCCACCGAAGCCGTGGCGAGACTTTAGCTAATATTTTGTTTCACACATAATTGTCATAGATCCTTCTTTTATAATGAAAAAAATTAAAAGAATCATCTAAAACTTTTTGTTTAATGTACAAGTAGAATCGTGCGTTTAAGTTGGACCACCCTTTATCTCAAAAAAAAATTTTTTTTCACGTCCCAGATGCGACTAACTTTCGATTTAAAAATATACTTAAGTTGTAAACACTTGCTACTTTACCATATGAAAAATTAAACGGCATTATACAGGGTGTCCGTTTATATTTTGACCCATTTTAATCACGAATAACTTTAGAGCAAAGAAAGTTATTAGGATGCGGTTTTGTCAGAAACCCCTAGATTTTTAAAAATTATGTTTCAATATTCTTTATATTTGGTTATGGCAATCCATTAACTCAAAAACAAAATTGCTAATTTTCTAATCAATATATAATATAATAAAATGCAATCTTTCTTCTTCAAAAAATGTAACATAAGCTATGATTATTTAGGAAAAAAGGATATTGTTACAGACTTTCAAAAATGTGTTTAGGTTATAGAATTTTAGAGAGTTAGGATCATTTAATTTAGTTTGTTAATTTATTTAAATAATTTACCTTAATTTTTCCAAGTTCTTTCATCACTTTCGAAGGTTTCCGAAAACGCCCGAATTATCTATTAATAACTTTTATGCCGTCATGTACTATGGAATTTTCACGATATTTCTCGAATATTCTAGATCATTCTTTACTCTTCCACCATACTATAAAAGGGCAACGGGAAACCTCGGATCAGTCAGTATAAATTCGACTTTTGTGTTGTAAACTTCGAGACATTGACAAGAGTAGATTTTGTCGTTGTTGTAACCATAGTTACGTTCCATTGTTAATAAAGGTATAAAAACGAAGACACGTGTTTTTATACGAGGTGTTTTGGAACATTTGGTGTCAGAAGCGGAACGAGGATACCCAAGATAGCCGAAGTGGTAAGAAGAGTGAATGCCAGTTGAGACAATTCAAATAAAGATTTTGCAAGAGTTATGAAGGAGTTGCAAGA
>JACEGR010008052.1:0-41495 GCA_014170235.1 Listronotus bonariensis
GGTCTTTGTTGCCTTTGTTGCGAAAAGAGTCATTAAATACTCATCCTCTACTTATGAGCGGCCAAGTTTTACAGAGCAAAGATACCTTCAATCTTGTGGGCGTCATTTGAAAGTGACCTTAACTGGCATAAACACATTGTATCTATAGCCACGGCAGCTTCAAAAAAGCTTGGATTTCTTTTTCGAGCCAAAAGTATTTTTCCGCTTCTAATTTATACACTTTATATGTGTCCCAAATACGACCTCCCTTGGAATATTGTTCTCATATCTGGGGCATGGCGTCCCCCACAACCCTAAGCATTCTTGATTCTATTCAAAGAAGAGCTATTCTTCTCATTAATGATCCTTTACTTACATAAAGGCTTCCCACTCTTGCCCATCATCGGGCTGTGGGGGATTCATTTATTTATTATTTATAGGTACTTTCATGGCTTCTGCTCTGAAGAATTGTCCAGTATAGTTCCTCCACTCACGGTTCCCAACAGAGAAACTCGTGGTTCCGCGAGTATGCATCCCTATACGGTTCAACTGGACAGGCCCCGTACACTTTGTTCGTTCTTTTATCCCTAGAGTTTCTAGATTGTGGAACCTGCTGCCAGCGGAGGTCTTTCCTTCCCCCCCAAATCTTCAAGTATTTAAGTCCCGTGCCACGGTACGTTAGTATTTAGGTTTTTAGCCTTCGTGGTTTGTTTAAAAATTTCTAAAATCGATTTCTTAACTCTTAAATTGCTCCAAGACGCCTCCTTAATCACGTATTATTAGTGTCGGTATAGGTAAATGGCAAATGGAAAAAAACATATGATATAATAGA
This sequence comes from Listronotus bonariensis, assembly GCA_014170235.1. Taxonomy (NCBI): domain Eukaryota; kingdom Metazoa; phylum Arthropoda; class Insecta; order Coleoptera; family Curculionidae; genus Listronotus; species Listronotus bonariensis. The sequence goes on from JACEGR010008052.1 coordinate 812, forward strand.
GTATCCCAGAATATATGGGGAACCTTTCAAATGAATATGGACATATGAAAATAATACACACATACAAGTTTCTACGATTTTTTTCTTTAGTCTTCTCTTACAGAAATATACAGGGTATCTGGAAGGTGAGGTCAAAAATAATAGCGGTGATAGAGTGAGCCAAAATAATGTTAGTACTTTAAATAAAAAAGTTCTATCGCGCTTCCTTAGGGAGTTATTGACCTTTAAATTTAAAATAAAAAAATGTATTTGATTTATAACTTTTAAAAGGTTGTTACAATAATAATGATATTTGGGCATTTAAATTAACTCATACCAATGCTTTTTTCTATAGGCAAATGATTGCGCAGTAAGTCCTAATTATACAGGGTGAGACGATTTTTGTTTTCGTTTATTATATGCATTTTTTACAGAGGTGAAAAATTTGACATTTTGGTTTAACCGTTTGATCCCTTTATTATTTTTGTACAAAAAAGGTATACACTATTTAAATCGATATCTTAGACGGTTTTTCATAAAATCCCATTTTAAATCCAGACATAACAATATTTTGTATGTAATAAAAAATCCATTTTTTTAGAAAATTATTAAAATATGATAAAATTATATAAAAAAAAACAGTCTTTATTTGTATATTAAAGTTTTTAAAGCTTACAAACACCATTTTTAATGTTTTTTACCACATTTTTATAATTTTTTGAAATGATTTAAAATGAGATTTTATGAAAAACGGTCCAAGATATCGATTAAAGTAAGGTATACTTGTTTTTTATGATAAAAGAATTTAGCGGTCAAAGCAAAATGTAAAAAATGCATACAATAAACGAAAAAAATCGTCTCACCCTGTTAATTATGACTTACTGCGCAATCATTTGCCTATGGAAACAATCATTTTTATAAGTTAATTAAAATGCCCAAATATTAGTAATATTGTGGCAACCTTTAAAAAGTTATTAATAAAGAACATTTTTTTATTCCAACCTAGAAGGTCAATAACTCCCTAAGGAAGCGCGATAGAACTTTTTTTTATAAAAGGTACTAAAATTATTTTGGCTCACTCTATCACTCCTATCATTTTTTACCTCACCTTTCCGAACACCCTGCCTATGTGTCCTTATAGAGGACGACGCAGAAAATTGGTTTTTCCTAAATAATTTTGTATATTGATATACCTACTTTTTTAATATAATATAAATATAAGCTAGAAATGGTTAAATGTTGGCCTTGTAAAACATTTCATCCTTTAGTTTGCTAGGGGTAAATTTACCGTAACACAATGACCTAATTGTTTTTACACTCAAACAAGGAAATAAAAATGTAATAATCCCTAAGTTAAAGAAAGGGTACTCCTGTATGAAGTCGATAAATTGAAGTGTTTTAGATACAAATAACTTTTGTTTAAATACGGTTTTATTAAATAATTCTGTATGGTCGATGCGACTCACTCCTCTAATCCTCTGGCAGGTCTTAGCTCTAATAATGACAACAACTGTTATTTCACGGCAATGAGATTTTTTACTAAGTTTTCTCTAGAGTCACACTATAATGTGCATGTCCTATTTAAATTGTTTTCGATGAAAAGGCTTAAATTTATTGACATCCACTAGCGTAGTGAGGGGGAGTCAGCCCCGGACCCCTAGTTGAAAGGAGCTCCCAAAAAGGGTTTTTTTTAATGAAAAAAAGGATTTCGAATACGAATACGAACACCGGAAAAAGAAAGTATTCGAATATCGAATATTTTAATACTTGGAAGAAAAAAGTATTTGAATACTCGGTAGTCATGAATACCCGGAATTGGTACTTAAATACTGGAAAAAAAAGATTCGAATACTAGAAAAAAAGGTCCTCACCTTCTTTTTCCTATTTCTGTTCCCTTTGGTATTCCAATCATGATAATTTTGGTATTTGAATACTGCTTCCACATTTCGGTATTCGAATACTCAAAACGCCGGTATTCCTATACTCAAAAAGAGTATTCGAAAACAGAATTCCCAATACTAACCAAAAAGTATTCTACCGAATACCGAATACTAAACATACAAATGTAATCGAATACCGGCAAAATATATTCAGAATACTGAGTATTCGAATACGACCCAACTCTGGTTTGGCCAAACCAAAGAAGTGCCTGCATATCTTTTATTGCGACTGGTTAATAGTAGGGGAGCCCACGATGCTAAATGGGGATTTACTCGAGCGGAGCGTCATAGAGACCTATTAGGGGTGCAAAGCTTAGATGATAACAAGAAAAAAAAGTTATATAAATTATACCTTTTCATTGGTGGCGTAAACGTGTCAAAAAAATACTGTTATTATTTCGGCTTGTGTTAATCGTTCGGATCGTGTCGGATTATATATTTTTGTTATCCTTGAATTATTTTCTTTAAAATAAAAAAATAGCCACGCCCGAGAAGTAGAAAAAAGTAATAAACATTATTTTATTAGGGTTATTTCACCCCTAGCGTACTAAAGAATGGACACTTTTTAAAACGGACATTATTTGAGTCCAAACTAATATAATAATATAATAATAATAATAATAATAATAATAATAATAATATCCTTTATTTCCACAAATCATTGTTACAACGACAAAGAAACGTCACTACAGAATAAATAAAAAAATAGTTTAAATTCACATTCATTTAAAATCATTTAATTTGTTAAAAACAATTAAAATAAAACAAAAATACAGGTGGTGATAAAATCATTAACAGGCATCACAATTAAAATATCTAGTAATAGTTGAACAGATTATGATCAATAATTAAGAAATTTAGTTAAATAGTTAAAAGCAGTTAAAATGATACCAAAATACAGGTGGTGATAAAATCATCACAATTAAAATATGTAGTAACAGTTTAACAGTCTATGATCAATAATCAAAATTAAAAGAGTAAAAACACTTATCCTGCAAGAACAGTATCACAGCCTTTCGAAATTTATCCTTGTTCTCTATTTTACACAAGGTATAGGTGACAAGAATTTATAAGCCTTGACAGCACGGTAATAAGGTCCTCTCTCAAAGAACGTTGAATTATGAGAAGGAATACTAAGATCACTCCTGCCTCTGGTGACCATTATTGTCATTGAGTTGGAATAAAAATCGGAGTTTACAGTGAATAAATGGGAATTTTTCTTCACAAACATTAAGGCCAAGAAATATAGACTAGGGACAGTTAAAAAGCCTAGGCTATTAAAATAGGGTTTACAAGAAGCTCGAGGATGCACTTTAAGTATGCATCTGATAATACGCTTTTGGGTTCTAAAGATATTAATTGCATGAGTAGAAGATAACCAAAACAGAATCCCACAACTTACAAGAGACTGAACACAAGCAAAATAGAAACTTCGTATACTGTCTACAAAAAGTGCATCTCTCAATCTTCGCAACAATGCACATGTACTGTTCAGTTTAGACTGCAGTGAGTGTATTCAATATGTATAATAAAATAATGTTATATTATACCAAATACTATAAATATTATTAAGGAAAGTTCAACGTCGTCCTTTAAGAAAGCGCTGTAGAAAAAAATAATAGAAACTTGTCATAATATTTTTATTTTAGTTCTTTATAAATCTTTGAAGAAGCCCACATATTCTGATACACCCTGTATAAAACTTTTTTTTTTTTAAATTTTATAGTAAATAAACAAGAATAACATTTACCATAAAATAAACCAGATAACGATAGTCGATACAATAAAATTATTTATACTCTTCCATCCTAGAACCAAGAACACGATATATATGGGAGTGGTAACGGTTAAAGGTCGATGCATTAATAAACATTGATTAGATTTTCTGGTAATTTTTAAAATAACAGTTTAAATAGCATTACATTTTAAGTTCTAAATAATAAACATTTAAAAAAAATTAAAGTGACTTGCTAAAAATAACTGTCCCAACTCTATTTATACCACTGATCTGAAAAATAATAAGGATAAATACAGCAAAAATAACAATAACCCCTACGTGGGCACTGCGCAGTCCCCTTGTGGGCATGCGCACTAAAAATTTACAGACTAGCGGAAAACAAACAACAGGACAGGGTTTGGAAATTTGGTAGACGAGGGTTTTTTGGGGCGCTAATAACGAGTTTTTTTTTGGAAACGTTTCGTTCTCGAGATGTTCATCATCAAAGTTGAAATTCAATTCTTAGTTTTACTCTATTCCGCCTTCCTTATGCACAAAATTCTTGATATAACACTTAACAGGCACACAATATTATATAAACATCTTAAAAAAATATATTTTTTTTTAAATTATTTTACACGTTTTTTTCATTAAATTCCAAATCTTTTACCCCTAAAACGCTGCAACCATGCATACACCTATGTGTATAATGGTTTCAGACATGGCGACTTGATTTAAAGCAAACTTTTTATATTAATAAAGAAAGGCTAAAAACCAATAAGAAAAACATGTTTTAAGAAGGGTTTTTATAGTTAAATAAAATATTGTGTGCTAATTTAGTGTTACATCAGTAACTTAGTGCAAAAAAAGGAAATTATAGTAAAAATAAGAACAGTTTGACCATGATGACGAATATCTCAAGATCAAAACGTTTCCGAAAAAAATAGATTTGTGATCAGCTCCCCAAAAACCACCGTATATCAAATTTCGTCAAAATCGGAGTTGCCGCAACTTTCTAGACAATTACCTAATTTTGTTTCTTGGCTATATACAGATATTAAAATATTTTATTTTAAGTTTGTACTCGTCATCCATAGAAGTCCCTAAAAATTAAACCGGTTTAGATATTGGGTAGTTTTTTTTGTCTTGAATAATTTAGTATACGAGAGTGCTTTGAAGCACTAATCTCAACTTGAATTACGTTTTTTGCTGGACCCTCTTTCACTTAACCTTAAAACTGCACGATATTTTTTGCGTTTATATCTTTCTTCTTAAAACTACTTTGACACAACAAAACTAAATCAATTGGTATTTGGTTTACTTTATCATAAAACCAATTAGTTTTGATGTAACTAGTTTGAGGACTAAATCTCAATTTTTAAACTGTTATTTCACTTGGGTTGCCATAGCAGTTTTCGTTCAGTTAAACTTGGCGTGTTGTGCCACTTGTAAACGCCGTTCCCTCATTTGACTTGACCAAGTTATCACCTTTGCCTTTGGTCGTTTGCAAACGTTCGTGATCTTAGAAAATTTTATGCTGAAAATTTTTGGGGTTAGGGACAAACTGACCTCATATTTGCAATCAAAACCACAAGAAAAACCTTCCAATTTCTGCAAAACAACACTATACAATTACTTATTATTTAGTTTTGGTTTATCAAAACTAAAATAAACGAAAGTTAAAAACACCACTGAAAAACACGAAGACTCGCTCAGCACAAATGTTCTTTCATTTGTGCTTTGCGAGAATACCAAATGACTAATAAAGGTAGACCGTAGATGAGAGGTTGGTTTTTGGGCGGCCGACGACGTCAATTTTACCTGGATTTTACAATCGGAAAATCCCAAATTATCAATTATATTCATCAATTTTAGACGAAGAACCAATTCTAAAACGGTATTTACCAATCGGTTATGTTGACGTTTAAACAATGTATTATATGTCAAAGTTGTCACCAATTATTACCGCGGTTATAATTGGTTGAACGCCTAAAATTGTTTGTTGTTTTTGCGACACCTTGTATATTAACTGGTACTGTCAATAAAAGGAATGTATCCAAATAAACATTTTTTTATTTTAAGTATATTTTTTATCTTGTACAGGGGCGAAGTTATTTCGTGTATAAATAGAGTTGAGACACCCTGTACAGTATGTCAACGGATGAACTTAGCAATAGGACAATTGGACCAAGAATTTAAATGTTTAAGAAAGTCATGAACGGCAACTGCTTTAAAAAAAAAAAACAAGATTTACGTTAAGAAATGTGTTTTGTTTTGTACAAGTCCAAGAGCTACAAAAACTACAAAAATGTGAAAATGGACCAAGACAAAACTATCTTTAATTGTACTAATTTAGCAAAATGTCAAATAAAAAAGGTTTTTAAAATTAAATAAAGTTTAAATATCTAAAATTTTACATAAAATAAACAATTTTTTTCGGCATCCAATTTGTTTTATATTTTTGTATTTTAATGTATTTGACAAGCTTTGACATTATTTATTGTGCTGTATTAAAACTAGGTAAATTACGTAAAAACGGTGTAAAATGTGATTTAAAAAATATGACACCAAGGCCCAGTTGTACAAAGCAGGTTTAAACTCAGTTTTACTGAACTGAGGTCAGTCAGGCCTTTAAACTTTCCGTAAAATCTTATTATTGCTGTCAGTGTCAAGGTATTGAAAGACATTAGGTGCTTTTTATTGCTGCCATTCCGGAGTCGGAATGGTACAGAAATAGCGTTTTCTTGCAAATTCCACCGGTTTTTGCGGCCACTAGTCCTACCGACTAATTCGACCGTAGAGCTGGTGGAATGTTGGTTTGGAGTGGGGGAAGAAACAACTGTTTATACATCAATGATTTTAAAGTTCCTCCTTCTTCTAAAAAATATTCACAACACCCAAAATATTTATAATTTAAGTTAATTTATATAACGGCATTTATCTTTTCCTTTTGGGGCCGTCCGTGATTGCTGCAAACTTTGATTTTTACCTTTAAGGTTATGTTGACGGTTTTTTACAATTGACATTTAATTTTTTTCCTTCAAACTGTTTTGTTGCTAGCAGTTTCTTTCTCAACCCAGAAGACTGCAACAAAACGCGCCTATTGAGATTTTACGCAAAGTTTAAAGGCCTGACCTCAGTACGTTGGTTCAGTAGAACTAAGTTTAAACCTGCTTTGTACAACTGGGCCTAAAAAATGGTTTATATTATGTAAAATCTCAAATATGGGATCTATATTCAATTTTAAAAACCTGTTTAATTTAAAAATTTTCTGAATTCACAAGCTGGCAACCATGTTGCCATTTTTCGTTACTCAAGGGGTATGACGTGCATCGGAAATTGTTTTGAATTCACCATAACTAACTCTTAACAGACTATACTAACATATTAGGAAAAATTGTTTACAACATTTTACAGGTATCGCTCCCCTAGGGGGCAGAGTTGGATCGAATACTAAAATTTGTTATTCGAATACGAATGCGAATACCGTAAAAAAGTATTCGAATACCGAATATTTTCGAATACCTACACAAAAAGTATTCGAATACTCGGTATTCATGAATACCACGATTGGGTATTCATGAATATTGAAGAGCAAAAAACTCCTTTCTCTTAAAAAGCAACTCATTTCAAGCATACAAGACGTCTCCCAAATTTTCATAAAATAGCTTTTCTATTTTTTAAACTACTGACTTTACTTTTGGAATGGGGGTATATACTATCTAATATCTACCAGATAGTCATGATTTAAACTGACATAATAAAATTTATTATACACATCCCTTTTGTGTACAATGGAGATAAATACATATTAGTCTAACCCGAAGTCTAACCTTTTTTGGAAAAAAAAATTTTGTAGTGAAAAAAATAGAAAGTTTGTTTTACAAATAAAAATAAGCTGATGTAAGTCGGTTTGCTTTAGTAAATTTGTTATAAACAACAATTTAAAAATAATATGTGGACAGTGTACACTGTACAGAGTTATTGACTAGATTTTTTATTTTTAAAGCTACGCACCTGAATTTTTTACCAAATTATAGGAAATTAAACGTATCTTTTAGGAAAATGGAAAAATATTATACAGGGTGTCCCAAAAAATTTGGACAAATCAATGTTAATCTTTTTTATCAGAACACCCTGTATATTTGTAGAAAGTTAAAGAGCCCTTAAAGAGACCTTTTCAAAAATATATAACATGATGTATTTATCTTTCATATTTTTCGAGCTATCAGAGTTTAAAATTACAAATATTGACACAATAATAATTACAAGAGTGTTTAAACAACAATGTATTATCTAGGTATTATCAATCTACTATTAACTACTACATACTAATATGAAAATCAAAAATACATATAATAATGATTAACTGCTAAATGTTTTAGATGGCCCCCGTCCACTTCGATACATTATAAATAGATGCGTTTTTGTCTCTCTATTGCAGCCAAAATGTGACCTTGATTATTAGTGTTTAGTGTCGCAATCTCTTCTGTTATACAACGTCGAATGTTTTCACGTGTCATTTCCTTGGGTGCTTATCTGGTCCAATTTTCCTTTGAGGTAACCCCACAGAAATGAGTCCATAACTGTCAAATCTGGGCTATTAGCGAGCCATCTTATACTGCCAAATCTTCCAAGCCAGACGGCAAATCTGTCATTTAGGAAACGAGTTACCAGACCGATATTATGGTAAGGAGCACCATCTTGTTGCCACAAAACTTCATTATTGTCTAGCAAATTTTTGAACATCTTGGACTAAATCGAAGTATCGGTCTCCGTTTAAAGAACCATTAAAAAATATGGGTCTTATTACCCTGTTATTTAAAATTCTACACCACACATTTACGGATGAACGACCAGAACGTTTAATTTGACTAATAGCACGGGGGTTTTCTTGAGCTCAAACATGACTATTCCGTCTATTAAATTTTAAAACCGTTGAAAACACTAATTCGTCAGTCCAAACAATTTTGTTAAATAAAAGACCATTTTGTTCTAAAAGATTCATCATATTCCGAGCAGAATCTAATCGGTTTCTTTTATGCTCAACTGTTAAATACTGGACTGGTAAAATTTTGTAGGGGTAAAATTTATATTTGGCTAATGTATTCTGTATTTTATAATAAGTTTTTTCTAGTTCTAGTGCAGCCTTGGATATGGAAGTACACGAATTTTCTAAAAATCAGGAGTTTTGAATAAAGAAAAAAGAAACCCAAAACAACTTACCATGAACATGTAGCACAATATTCAATTCGTCATCACGATAGTGTTTCCGTTGCCTGTTTAAACATTATTAGAAACATTACGAGAAGTATTTAAACTAGGAATAATTATTTCTTCTCCATATCGTCTAGCATATTTTAACTGGGCTTGACGTTTATTGCAATTAGTTTTTATAAATATTTTGTAAATATTCCGTTTTTATTCTACTGTGAAAGGCATTTTAATAAGCTGTCACTAATTAAATAAAATAATTAAGAAGTTGACGTCATGTAACATCTTTTTGTTTTCAGCGCCAACTACGAGTAGGTAAGACAAATTATTCCATTAATAAAAACAGTAATAAATGGGATTTGTTAGACTATAGAGTGTTGAAAAATAATTTCAAAAACCTCCTATTTTAAATCTAAGTAAATAATAATATTTCATACTCTGATAGCTTGAAAACTATGAAAGATAAATACATCATGTTAAATATTTTTGAAAAGGTCTCTCTAAGGGCTCTTTACCTTTCTACAAATATATAGGGTGTTCCATTAAAAAAAAGTAACATTGATAGGTCCAAATTTTATGTGACACTCTGTTTAATATTTTCTTGTTTTTCTAAAAATACGTTTCATTTCCTATAAGTTGGTAAAAAATCAGATTCGTAGCTTAAAAATAAATAAGTTCCAGGGGTGGTCAAAATCTAATCAATAACCCTGTACACCCACATAGAAAACATAATTTGCAATGTCACTTTTTATATTTTGTGCTAAGTTACTTGTTTTTGTAATAGCACAACCCCAAAGAAGTTAAAATAATTAATTTAGATATAATTTTGTTTGCAAAAATAAATGTATATCTGTTCAAAATTACTCACCCATTAGGATCATCGAAACAACAGATCAAGATTTAAAAACGAACTAAATTACATTTTCTTTTTAATTTGTAAAACTAACTTCCTAAACTGTTAATTTGCAAATGATGATAAATATTATATTAAATTTAACCCCGTCGTCGGCAAAACCACCGCGAACCTGTTTTAACCCGCTTAAGATTCATAAAAAGTAACGTAATATTCATAAAATAAGCAAACAGTATTTAAATTCGGGATTTGAATACCAGATTATTATTTAAATATCAGTACTCGAACACCAGAATATTCAAAAATGATATTTAGAATAAAGAATACCGAATACTGACCAAAAAAGTATTCCGTCGAATACCGAATACCAAACACATAAAGCTATTCTGAATAGTATTCAGAATACCGAGTATTCGAATACTACCCAACTCTGCTTGAGGGTATCGGTTACTGTATACATACAGTCGAATATACAACCTCCTTCTTTTTAAAAAGTTAGTTCATACAGACGCGAAAAGCGAATTTCATTCTCATTGGTCAATTTCACATAAAATTAAAGGCGGTTAATTCAAAATAAGATAGTTTAAAAATGTTGCAAATTCACAAAATTTAAAATCTAGTGGGCGGGAAACTTGAGATCAATTTAATTTCTAGCAAATATCCGCGTGCGCACATGCGTAAAAACAAGAGGTTATTTGTGATATGTCATTTCTAAAACAATTTTGTTATTGATATTTTTATGTCATTCTATTAGCTGTTTGGACCGTTATTTTTGTGTTAATTTTCTTAAGTATTTTGTGTTTTTTGATTTGAATTTATATTAACTTTTTTAACCCTTTTCATTTATAACAAATTTGCAGCGTTTCTACGTCTTAGTTGCCAAATAAATGTGCTATAATTTTTATTCATCACATCAGATAAATGTTATATTATTAAAAGAAAAAACAAAGAAAATCTCAAAGAACCTACCAGAACTAACCAAAACAATATAGAAATTTGTAGGTTATGTTGTTGCCTAGAATTTCGGCATATTTCGCAGCTGTATGAACATGACAAAAAATGCGAATTTTTTGGCCAAATATTCGCTTTCGCTTTTCGCGTCTGTATGAACTAACTTTAAGTTGGTTAAAAAATCCCGGCCTTGTTTCAAAGAGAATGGACAAGGGGAGAGAAACAGTTGATTTACCCCCACCAATTAAAATATGGCACACACCTGCGACTTGTGATTGTGTTCAGCGACCGAAAGAGCTCGTCAAAGTTTTATTTTATTCTTGCTTAAATTTGATAAAAAGCACGTGCTTGGTTAAAAGTATGGATTTATTTATAATTCTTTGTTTTCAGTACGCACTTTTTACGTAACATTTTTGTGTCTAAATCAATACTATCATCCAAATATCTTGCGAACTTTAACCGGTTTGATGGTTAACTTAACACAGCGGGATTACTCGTCATGCGCATGAGAGGTTCTTTTTTCGGCTTGCTATTGGCTGTTATAAATGTTAAAACTCTTGACTTTCAATATATTCAATATGGCTGATGTTTTGTGATTGTTGTGGCTGTTTATTTGTTTTGTGTTTTATTCGGTTTAATTTTACGTGTGACCTGTGTGATAAATATAAATTATTAAAACAGCATTTGTGTAAATTTATTGGTTTTTTAAATAAATTATTTTTTAAATTATTTACGTTGTTTTTTTTATGAATAAAAACAAATTAACACTTTATGTAAGATTTATTTTTTTAACAAAATATTATATACATTAATATTTTATATAAATACGTAAAATATATTTAATAAATATCTTTCTGGAGGTAAAAGCACAATGAACCAATAGAGGAATTCTGTGAATATTTAAAAAATTCCTTAAACTGTAAAAGACAGACAAATGAACAGTTTAAAAAGTATTAATAGTGATAAAACTTATACTAAAGCAAAAAAAATGAAAAGGCCTAAACACTAAATAACTGACCCAGTTGAGGTATACAAACCAATATTAGAGTGTGTCTACTTAAGTTCGTCTACCATAAGGCAAACTATTATTATATTTTACGAAAAAATTTAACCATCCCATATTAATTGTTTTCGGTGGTAGGTATATGAAATATCTTAAAAATTATGAATTTTTCTTAAGAGGAAAGGACAGTTATTTTTGTCAATATTGAAAATTTGTGGAACAAAAGATGTTTGGGATTAAGATTTTTTTCAGCAAAACCGAGCATTTTTAAACTTCCTTTACAAAAGTATTTTATTTCAAAATAAGTAAGTATCCAGTATTGTGGAAACTTAAATTTTTATTGTTAATTAAAACCTACAATCTTATCTGCTTCCTCATACCTAAAAAACAAGTATGTAGATATCGAATAAAATGGACCAAGCACAGTGGCCTATGGAAACTGAAATCCTACTACGTTTTCTCAGTATAAGTAATATTAACTTATACACTATAATACCTTTCAACTAAATAGGATCAAAATAAATCTATAATTTATTTGGTTGGTAAGTTTAAGCGTGCTATTTTCATATATTTCTTAAAATTATACACTTCTTTTACATTTTACAACCATTCTTTATGCTAAATATGTAATTTCACAATTAAAGTTTAGTTTTCAAGAAATAATTCTATTTAAATTTTCATTTTTAGTTCTTATTTCCCTAAAATTTATATATATTTTTCCACATTAACCTATTCCAATCTAAGAAAAAAATAGACTTCTACCAAATAGATTTTAATACACCATTAGCACTAAATTACCAATATTTAGTCATTAAAATATTAATAAATTTCAGTATTAACCACATTCCACACTTTTTATTAAGTTTTATGTATATTTACTCAATAAATCAATGTTTTTGAAAATACCGCCGATTTTGACATTGGGAGTGCGTATGCGCATGCCCTGCCATCCGGCAGACCCTTTCTTCAAATTGTGCCACTTTTCGAAACGGCGATTGATCCTCTATCCTTGTCTATTCTCTTTGCCTTGTTTATGCATGTAATTGCAATAGAATGAATTTATATCTGTTTGATTGACAAGTAACTTAATAGCTCAAGTTTTTCATTCTTATTATGTCACCATAATGGGTTATACGTAAATTTATGTAAGTAATTATGTTATTTTCCTACTTTTTATGCAGCAAAAATAATACCTTCTTGGCATCAAGTAGCTTTTACATCACACGAGAACTAGGTCACGCGTATACTGTTACGATATTTTATTTTAGATGCACTTTATTCATTAATGTAAAGCTAATTGCACTTACTATAATTTTGACTTTTGACCAATTTGACTATAATGATTATAGAAGGAACAGTTTAAAAAGGTAAATTCGGTGCTCTTTGATAAGAAAAAAAGTCACAAAAAAGTTTAAAGCAAATAAATCGGCATGCTTGACTTCGCGGCACCCTTTGCTATATTTATTTTATGATATGCCGGTTGATGCAGCTGGTCATCGCACTATGGGATAGAAATTAATTTTTTTGGTCAAAATTCTGAAACTTACCAATCTAACTTAAAATGGGGTGCTTTTTACTGGAAAAATATTATAAATTATTACAAATGCTTTTTGGAAACCTAAAACTTATTATATGGTATTATAAATTTACACCCCCTTAACATTATTATTTTTTATTGTATAAAATAAACTAAAATGTCAGCTTGTTTGGTTAATTCGGTAGTATTCTAATCAGTAATCCGATGATTATTATCTCATATGATATACAGGGTACGACAATAGGTATGATTTATTTAAATAGAATACCCTGAATATTATATCACCACCAAAAAATCTTTTAAAATGCTTTAAAAATACTACATTTGATGTATCTATCTCAATTAGTTTCGGAAATATGACCATCCAAATATGAAAAATAATTTTAAATTATTCTTAGAAGCGTAATAGAGATACATCTTCCCAACTTTTTTATTTTTTAACGTATAAAATAAATAAAAAACACTGTTTTGTTGGGTAGATTCTGTAGAATCCATATATTTCATCAGAATGCTTTTATCTTTTAGGATATACAGTGTAGGACAAAACATATTCAATTTTAAAATGGAAAACCTTGTAAATTATAAAAAATCTTGTATCTGTCCTTACACTCAGAAGTAGCAAAAAGTAGCAAGGCAATTGTAAGTACAAAAACTGATAAAGAAAAAGGTAAAAAAAATGACAAAAGTAGCGAGACTTCGCGAGACTACATCGGAAACACAACAATAGCTCTTATTATTTAAACTCTTGTACTTTTTTAGTAAACAAGGCTAATAATAAACTAAGTAGATTAAATGTTATATATTTATGTTTACTTAAAATGCATTTTCAAGTTTTTTATTACCCCAATAGAAGTCGTCATATCTTTTATAATTTTGCGTACATGTAGTTTGGAGTATCTACTTTGAAATACACAGCATGAGCCATTAAAATTTCAAAGTTGCATTTTGGCCAAAATAATGGATTTCTATCCCATAGTGTATCGGCGCGTCGCTGTAAAGAATAGCGGCGCCTTTGTATAAAATAGTCTTCAAGCAGCCTTTTTTATGTTTTTTTGTATTATTTTCAAAGGGTACCGAATTTGCACTTTTAAAATTGTTTTTACTATACACTTAGGTAGGTCCGACAGGTTTTTTACACATACAGGGTGATCAAACCTAAGTCGGCACTATTGCTAATCTCTTTACTATTGAAGATACAATGTCGGTTGAACTAGTGAAGTTGTAGCATTTTTTCCGTTGATTACCGTGCTGCCAACAGAAAAACAATTGAACATCGGGTTTTCGATTTATTGCAAAAATTGAATTATTTTTTTAATGAAACACCTTGTATATTATATCACCATTTGATATCAAAAATCTTTAAAAAAATAACATTTAATATATCCTATTTCTAATAGTTTCGGAAATATGACCTCCTCCAGAGTTTAATAGTAAACTGGCATATATGTATAAAACACCCTGTATATTGCATCAGCAATAAATAGATTTTTTAAGACATATTCTTGAAGGTCTTTAAAATATTATTTAATGGTGATGCAATATACTTGGTGTTCCGTTTAAAAATAGTAGTTTTCCTGCAAAAAAAATCAAAAACCCGATGTTTCATTGTTTTTCTGTTGGCAGCAGCTGGACAAATACTACAACTTCACTGGTTTAACCGACATCGTATCTTCAATCATAAAGAAGTTAGCAATAATGCTGACTTAAGTTTGATTACCCTGTACAGGGTGGCTCGAATTCGACGCTCATCATTGGGATTTCGGAAAACGTAATAGATGCAGGATCGGTTAAATGGAGGCAAAGTTGCGCAATTTGATGCTCAATAAAATGCCGTTTTGCGTTTTAAAAAATTCCGAGTACTTCCGAAGATATTCGACAAAAAACTGAATTTTCAACTTTGGTTCCTATTGTTTCCTGGCTATATTTTTTAAGATAACTTAAAATGAAAAACACGTTTTCATGGCCACTTTTTCTGCTCTATAATTCAGTGTGATTAAATATTGAATCTGACGTTTAGGCTTCTGGCGACCATCATCAACTTAATTTTTTAAATACGGACCTGATATTTTTTCAATTTAATTAAATCCTTTCATCACTCTTAAAACACTATATATCGCCACTTTGATATTTGCCGATGTTTCGTACAGAAAATTACATCACCAGAATATTACATATTTATTTTACCATAATACGGCCCTGAACTACATTTTTAGGTAAGAAGTTAAAAAAAAGAATAAACTTATTACATATTCGTAATCTTTTATTGCAACTCATTGATATCTAACAGCGGAAATTACTTTATTAAATTTTTAGAAAATTTCATGAATATTAGACATAAGATACAAAAAGGTAGACAACAAATCAGCTTACATAAACAATTTGTAATACTATCTTGATGCCCATATTAAAAATAAACATAATTTAATCACTATTATAGGTGTTCAAAGAGATAACCTTCCGCCTCAATGCATTTTCTTGCTTTGCTTTGTATTTTTAATTCAGCTCGATTACTTGTTCTCGCAGGAATGGCAGCAACTTCCCTTATCAAATTTTGTCGTAGTACTTAAAGATCGTGAGGTGCATTTTTAAATAAACGGTTCTTAAGATATCCCCAAAGGAAATAATCTAGAGGACTAAGATCTGGGCTCCTAGCGGGCCATCTTGCAAAACCATTTACTAGGAAATAACATATATGGTATTGGAATTGAGCTACTTCCTTCCATTGTGGGCAGGAGCTCCGTCTTGCTGCCACCATATTTCTTGAAATACTGCCAAAGGTTGATTATCTAGGGCGTCCAAGACATCATTCCTAATCAAGTTTAGATATCGTTCGGAAGTTAAGGTCCCTTCGTAAACGAAAGGTGCAATAATTTTGTTCACCCACATACCAATCCATTCATTAAATGAAGTTCTCCCTTGAATTCGTACCTGCTGGTTAGTTTCTGTTAATAAAATAATTTCCGCTATTAGATATCAATGAGTTGCAATAAAACATTATGAATATGTAATAAGTTTATTCTTTTTTTTACCTTTTTACCTAAAAATGTAGTTCAAGGCCGTATTATGGTTAAATAAATATGCAATATTCTGGTGATGGAATTATCTGTACGAAACGTCAGCAAATATCAAAGTGGCGATATATAGTGTTTTAAGAGTGATGAAAGGATTTAATTAAATTGAAAAAAATATCAGGTCCGTATTTAAAAAATTAAGTTGATGATGGTCGCCAGAAGCCGAAACGTCAGATTTAATATTTAATCACACTGAATTATAGAGCAGAAAAAGTGGCCATGAAAACGTGTTTTTCATTTTGAGATATTTTAACAAATAATAGCCAGGAAACAAAAGAAACCAAAATTGAAAATTCCGGTTTTTTTCGAATATCTTCGGAAGTACTCGGAATTTTTTAAAACGCAAAACGGCATTTTATTGAGCATCAAATTGCGCAACTTTTCCTTTATTTAACCGATCCTGCATCTCTTACGGTTTCCGAAATCCTAATAGAGAGATATGGGTACTTTGGTTACCGCCTACGTTCGTTATTTACGTAAGGCGCTATTTAAATACCGCATACGGTATTTAGTGTTTGTTTTTAGAGATATGCAAGACGCCGTATTACGAACGGTTAAATACACCTGTCTGCGAATTTACAAAATTAAAAAGCAAATGATCCTTTAATGTGCGAATACTAAAGTTTTTCCCGTTATTTCAAACACATTTTACTGTAAATTTTCCCTCTTTTCCAGATGAATTTTGACTAAGACATTCTCTCAGAAAGCCAGGTCATTGTCGGCCGACAATCTTAACCTTTTCGTTTCTTTTCCACCTGCAACAATTATCCAAAAATAAAACAGCAAGACTTTATCAAATATTAGTAGTTTAACTTTACTCTGTGGCTCTATTACAAACATATTTGTAGAAATCGTCGAAATAAATAATATAACCTTAAAAAATAAACAAAGAAAAATATTGTGCGCATGGCAATTCTATTCGCTATTTTAAATAGCACGCGGCGTTATCAGCCCGCAAATTACTCCATGCGGTAACGTTATTACCACCAGCGACGGTAAAAATCGAATCGCGCATAACTTAACTGTCATAATAGTGCTTACGTTAATACCGCATGACGTTACAGCACCACCCATATCTCTCTAATGATGAGCGTCGAATTCGAGCCAACCTGTACAGTGCATTTCAATTAAATCAACCCCTTATAATTCCATTTCTTGAACACTTTTTAAAAAATCCTAAAACACGGAAGTGATTTTGAGGTTGTGAAATGACAAAAATGCCAATTTTTAACCGACTTCCAAAAGGAGGAGGTTCTCCATTCACCTGTATGTTTTTTTGTGTGTATGCTACGCGATTACCTCAAAGTTTGTGGATTGCAAAAAAAGTTTTTTTTTTTTAATATTTAACACACCGTAGTTCAAAACTAAGACGTTTAGGACATATGTTTATATAAAGTTTTTTTCTTATTTTTTTGTTGTAGAATCGTTTGGTTAAGTTTGTCGGTTAAGTTACTGGACACCCTGTATGTATGTAGGTAATTTGATTAAAATTGATGAAAACTTTGATGTCCATTGGTGCCTAAACGGTGAGGTTTATCGACTTTAATAAAGAGTACCTTATTTTGCGATATCTGTCAAAATAAAAAGTTATGATGTAAATAAATTTTAAGTCTTAGGTAAAGTGCCCTCTGGCGGTATTCAAAAAAAGTACTTTTATCCTAAAATTTTAGAATCAGCAAAGCTCTATTTGTGTGCCAAATATCAACTGGATTGGTTAAAAATAAATGCAATATGATATAAAACCAAAATAAAAATTGAACTTTGACGGCTTGTAACTCGAAAACGAATGACATTTTGAAAAAATTATATAAAGCTCTACCCTTATTTTGTCAAGTAGAATCACCGTGATCGATTTTTGAATCACCCTGTATTTAGGATGCAATTATATTTTCAGAAATCTTACCAGCATAAATTAATTATGATTCACTTTTTGGCATTTGTATTGTTGTTGTGTATTTATTATTTTTTGATAAATGAATAAGAACCATAAATTTAATGTATTATTGTTTTGTTCTTAACAATTAAATTATCACATTTTATATGCAAATGGGTGCCAATGGGTCGTTTACCATTGTTTTTAGTTGCGATCAACAGATGGTTTCACCTCCGTCACATTTCGTCTAGTAAAATGGCCCCGAACTAGGGGTATAGATGGGTCCATATTTAATTCATTCTGAAAGCGATGCCGCCAAATACACAATAAATGATAAAGTAAACAAACCTTTTCGAATGCACATAGCCTCGGACAGAGCCTGATTACATACTTTTAGATACATAATAAAAATACATTGCTAAAACACGTATCACCTACTTACAAAACATTCTCTTATTTCGCCTCTGTCCTATTATAAAACCGGTGGCACGTGGCGTGGTACTAGAAACTTGTCGGGTTAATTTTTTTACTGCAATAAATCATTGTTCACAAAAGGGTTTCTTTACTTTATCATTTTTTGTGTACTTGGCGGCATCGCTTTCAGAATGAATTAAATATGGACCCATCTTTACGCAAACCAGACCAGGTGTTTATAAGAACCCATAAAGTGAAGAGCGACAATAGAAGTCCAAAGGAACCTTTACCCGAAAAAAATAATAGAAATTCTAAAAAAAATTGTTTCTGTAAAGCTTCTGCTATGAAAAATATCCAAGTTGGAGAGACTACTGCTCTGAGAAAATTACAAAGATGCGCCACCCCAACAATCCATTGCACAACCCCCTATTCAACTATAGCAAATGTGCCATGTTGAACCCAAAAAAACTTGAGGAAAACCAGGAAACTTTCCACAAAATTTGCTGTAAAGAAAGCACAGAGCAACCTAATTTCACGTTTTTGCCGTACCAGATTCCCCAATGCACATGCAAGAGCAAAAAATCCTTAACTAACAATATGAAAACAAGTGCAAAGTTTAGGTCGTAACTAAGTTTATAATTAACAATTTAATAAAATAATTTTGTAAAACTTCAATTAATGTTATTTGCTTTTTTAATTGATGTTTTTCTTCTACACAAATCTTTGTATGTTTACCATAATCATTTTAATTATTTGTAATATTTTAGTTTAATCAGAGGCTGAAGGACCTAGCTATTTGTACTGTGGAAGTAAAATTAACAAAAATATAGTTTAAAGGTCAAAGAACGCTCAAGTTTCGGTACGCTCACGGTTCGATCAAATATTTTACATGCTGACCTTACATAATACTTAAATAGCATGTTAAATATTTGACAGGTCCGTGAGCGTACCGAGACCTGAGCGCCTAGTGTGCTTTAACCACAAATTATCATAATACCCAGATGCGAAACTAAGCGTATTCGTTGAAATCTCTCACCACTATGGTCCTTCCCACTGCGTGGTGGATATACACCCCACGATTTAGTACGTGACCCAAAGCTCATATAGGTGTCAGTTAGTCCCATATTTTTGTTGGTATAGAACGTGAGCATAAGTTAGTTAATTGGGTTTAGTTGTCTGTAAACGTTTTTTTTTTATTATTATTAAAGTGTTAGTATAGTGTCTTCTTAATGTTTTTTACCGTTTAATGTGGGATATAAATGTGATATTTTGTTATATAATAAAGTTATTTTTAATTAGTCCGTACATGTTGATGTGCAGGCTATAGATAATATCGGGCACATTAATGTTCACGTAGTCATAATGCTTTTAAATATTAAAATGCATTAAAAGTATATTCTTGATGTAGAGTTCTATTTACAAAAAATATGTGGATAATTATTTGGATGGTTTTTCTATAATGAAAATATATTTTTTAGTACAAAGGTCTGGCTTGGAAAAAATCTGATGAATTATAATTTGTGCGGAGATCATTTTGAAAATAAATTTATTTCTATCTCGTCATCCGCAATAAAACGTCCATTTAACACTACCGTGCCGACAATATTTTTCAAGCCATTATCATCAAGATATACAGACAATTTTAAGAACCTTCTAAAAAATTACTATTTTATTAGGAAATATTAAATAAACTTAAAAAAGTATAGTATAAATATTAATACAAAGTTTTTACAAAATACTTAAACATGTTTCATAAATGTATTGATATAAATCAGTATGTGCCTAAAAGAAGGAAAATATTTTTTTAATTATAGCTGCACTGCTATTTAAAAGGCTATATTTTAAATTAAAAAATTATGTGTTTTCTCAGCATTTAAAAAAATAACATACTCCTATTTCTATGGCAACATCTGCATTGCTTTAAAAGATTGCGTCGGGGTTTCTTTAGGAACTTTTGTGACTCTGCTTTCAATTATTCTGTTTTAATCTCTAGTTACACAAAACTTTTTATTAAACAATCAAGCTAGTAAAATGGAATACCTTTAATTAATTTAATAAGCAGTTTTTAGACAACGTTTTTTTTTTAATATGGCGTTTTGTTAAACATTCTAAACCCCCATTAGTTTAATAGTTTCTTAAAATGTGTTGTGCAACTAGGTATAGACATTTTATTACAAATTGATCTAAACGTGACATCTACTAACAATATTTTACCTTTCAAAGCATAGGTAAAATTTTTTGGTTTGTAATATTTTTTTAATAAAGAAATATTTATATTTTCAATTAGTGTATTATTCTTTTGTCCCGTTTTCCTCACATAAAGAAAGCTGCATAAATAATTACTATAAAAGTCTATCTCTCCTTAGCGCCTTGGTGCGGTTTAACCTTTTACAAATTTAAAATATTACGATCCATGCATTGGTGCAGATTTTCCATTTATTCTTTCTCAAAGTCATAGAAATAAGTAAGCGTATTTCGCCGCACTTTCGCATCTGGATATTCTGATAATTTGTGCTTTAACCATAAGTAACCACCCTATCCATGACTTTTATGAACATATTATACTTTTTTTATATTTATTTGATTTTTTGTATTTATTTATATATTTATTAATTAACAAATTCAGAATAGAACAGAACCAGTATTTCAATAGAATCCACTATATACACTACAGTTAGAGAGTTAAATTCAGACTGCATTCATATCAGTAGTGTGTTTCGTCCTATTTCTGTCCTACAGCAAGGTATATTAAATAGGTCACAGTGCCTCAAATCTCTACCAGGGACTTTGAAGTGGATTTTATAGTGTTTAGAACTTTATAGCCCTTTTTTCATAACTCTCGTTTTTAAAGTCGATGACCATCATAACTTCAAAACTACTGCAACCGATCCTTTTAAAAATTTTACCACCATTTCTTTACATAATTTTTGAGGTAACTCTGGACGTTTTTTTTTAATTTGTCAATATTTCAAATTTTTATAAAAACCAAATAAACCGTTTCTTTTTTCTTAATAATTGCGTTTTTTTCTTTAAAGTGCTTCCAAAAAGGTGAAAAAGAGAATTTTTAAAAACCTTGCTAGCGTTACCTGAAAAACGATTATCTAATGAACAAACTTACATTTTTTGAGGCACTTCCAAACATTTGCTTTTATTACCATATTTTTTTAAACTTTCTTTACAAAAACTGTACAAAATATTGCTCCAATGTTATTTTTAATGTACCATTGAGGTCAACAAATAAATTTTAACTATTTCGTAAAAAAAATCATAAAACGTACATTTTTGACCACAAATTAACTATACACGTCCACCCTCTTTATACACTTTTTTTTTTAAAGGCTGTAATGACTTGGACTCTAAACAGGAATCAGTATTTTTCCATACCGGAATTCGTCGACTTTCTTAAGAAAAGATTATTTAGCTTTTCGCCGAAACAGGGTGTGTTCTTTTTGTCTTCAAGTCCTAAATATACACTTTAAAAATGATTAAAATTTAATAAAAATACAAATTAAGTTTACATGTCTCACACAATGATCTAAAAATTAAAAGGATTGCTAACAGAAAATGATCCCCATATATTTTCAATAGACCTGCGCACGAAATTTTTACTCCCACACTGGGAGAATTGCTGTACACCTTTGCACATGCGCAGTTCTTATAAAAGTTGGCATTTTTCATTTAAAACCCAATATAGTGTTGGCAACATTGACAAAATTTGCAGTATTTTAATAAATATAGTGGTTGCAACACTGAAAACGTTTACCTATACAGTGACAGGACCACACTCATCCTAATTTAATTTATAATTTGTGATTTCCCGATCGTAAAATCCAGTTTTTTTGAGATCAGTGCTTCTAAGCACTCCCGTTTGCTAAATTTCAATAAAATCAGCGATACGACCGAAAAATAAAAAATTATACAACAAAAAATAGTTCCCAATATAAAACCGGTTTACTTTTTAGGGACTACTATGAAATACGAATACAGACTTAATATAAAATATTTAAATGTATACCTAGAAACAAAATTACTTGGTATATTTTCTTTATAAATGAATCATATACAAAATGTTAAACCGGGTCCTTGTTGTTTGTTTTTCGCTAGTCAGAAATTTTTTACTGCGCATGCCCACAAATGTACTGCGCAGTGCCCAGGTAGGGGTTATTATGATTTTCGCTGCAATCATCCATATTTATTTTTCAGATCATTGGTCTCACACAACTGTAAATTTCTATTTACAATGTAGTTTACCACCACGTACACAGGACGAGTGGAAGTGCTAATTGATCTAAGTGCCAAAATATATTTTTTTCTTTTTTGTCCATTATTATGTTCTATATTCCTCTTAAAAATCAAAGAGCCAATTTCACCCTAGCGATTGTAAACAAGGTCAAAATTTGAGGCCACCTGTATATGGCAGAATTACATTTTCTTACTTATTTTTAATTTTGGCGATTAGATTAATTTGCACCAGTCTAAAAATATTGTTTCTAATGCGTATATTTATGTTTAAATACTTAAAGGTTCATTTGCCCCTGGGATAAAGAAGGAACTAAAATGAATAAATTGGAATAGAATTGACCCGCACACCTAACTTTCACTTCACTAAATTTATCTCGTAGAGAAAGTATAGGCACGTATTATGGTACATACATACTAAAATATTTGCATGCTGTGCAAAAAAAAACTTCCTGCACTTTCTAATGTGGAATTAATTATGTTTGATATTATTTGCAGTATAATATCAATAATCAAAATCCAAAATGTGTATAAAAATAAATTTATCTTGTTGCTCCATTCTGTTTACTAGAAAATCTTCTGGGCATACTAGCCATCGTCTTCTCAATAATGATCTTTATCTTCTCTCTTTAAATGATTTGTAGATTAATAAATTACCAAAATGTTTATTAAAATTTTTAAACAGTCAAAATTATTAACAAACATTTAATTGGTATTTCGCCACAAGAGTTCCATAGCAGATTTTTCTTATGAGTTTAACATAAATCCCAAGACCGGCGTATCAGAAGCTATAAGCTTGTAAATATTTTTTAACAAACATACAAGATTGTAACTAAATAATATTTGTTCTTTTTATTTACAAATTACTTATAAAAATATACAAGATGTCCAATAAAAAAAACAATATTGATCAATATTTTAAAAACACTAATATTCGGGAAAATTCTGACTACGCCACTGCATGCTACCTAAAAAGTTCTAAAGGAATCCGTTTTTACCTTTTTGATAGGTTGTCAGTCAACTGAGATGCAAAGGGTACTTAGCAATGCAATATTTTGAATATTGACCTGTGGCTCCAAAACAGACCAAGGAGTTGGAGCAGGCATGTATGGGGACAAACCAAGGATGAAAATAAACTTGAGCCTCGGACAACACCCTACTGTGTTCCAGGCCGAAAATGTAGCTATAGAACAATGTGCTAGGAAAATTATCAAAAAGGGCTATGAGGATAATAGCATAGTAATTTACTCGAACAGCCAGGCAGCCATCAGGGCAATCAGTTCATGCAAAATCAGCTCTAAGATGGTGCGGGACTGCGTAGTTGCCCTGGAAGAGGTGGGTGCGTCCAACAAGCTAACCATTGCCTGGGTACCAGGACACGAAGGTAATGAAGAAGCTGATAAATTGGCAAAGGAGGGGCTGGCAGGACAATGGTAGGTCCCGAGCCCTACTGTGGTATTCCATCATGCCAAGTAAGGTCATCTATTAGATCATGGATTATGAGGGAATCACAAGACTGGTGGACGAGAACACCAGGACAGCTCAAGCACGAAAATATTCATTAAGGCTTACTCTCCAAAATTTACGAAAGACCTTCTGAATTACAACCGGAAGGCAGTAAGAATAATAGTGGGTCAACTAACAGGTAATTGCAGACTGAATAAACACCTGGAAATCATGGGCCTGGCAGAAGAAAACCTATGTAGGTTTTGCCAGGAGGAGGAAGAAACCGCAGAACACGTATGGTGCTACTGTGAAGCCCTTGGTCGTCCGTGGTTTGCAAGGCTGGGTGAAGAAAAACCTAAAGCGGCAAGATATACCAAGGAGCCGGCTTCAGCTTGTGGAGTCTGATAAAACAGACCGGCTTGAATAGCGTGCTCTAACCTATTGACGGAGGACACACAATAAACCTGAGCAGGTTGCAGTGTTAGAGGATATGTAATCCACCTCCTAATCTAATCTAAAAACTAAAAGGGCTATGACGGTTTTGTTTATGACATATATTGTTTCACAAAAAGTAGCATAGCTTGGCGAAGACCGCAAGGTCCTATCTTTAATAGACACCCTGTACAGCTGTCAGTTAAGCAACATTTGTGGTCACTCCCATGAAAAAAAAAACCTTTTTGCACATTACACCTTATTTTTAATACCTAAAGAAAGATTAATGATTAGAGACCGGATTATGTGCATATACATATACATATAAAAGCTTGAAATAAGCATGAAAAGTGGCAGGATATGCAACATTAAATGATAAAAAAATGAATATCTTTACATTTCAGTTAATTCCAGTGTTGAGTTACACATTTTTTATTACTGGGGGACGTTCCTTAAGTGACCAAAAATAAAATTAATTATTATCCCAAAAGCTAAAGACAAAAAAGGTACTTATGGTTTTTTTGATGATAATGTTGATTTTTGGTCCACCTCCGGACCACCTCCTGCGCTTGAAAAATATTAAAAATATATGGATAATATGCATAATAACCCTACTTTACTAAAAATATGCTATTACCCCTACAAATGCCTAAAATATGCAAATACATATGCAAATATACAAATCCATATAATTCGGTCTCTATGATCAACCATGGTCCAAAAATATCGATAAAGTGATGTCCCAACGATAAAGAACCTTGGAAAAAAACTGCGTAGGTCGATGGCTTTGTGATGAATATTTATTTACATCAATTAAAAGCTCTTTGTTTTTGTAATTCAAGAACCAAACCATTCTTGTTTACATCAAGTCTTATTCTAACACCACATAATAATAGTGTGTCCACGGATGGTAAGTCCATTATACCTGTAATTTTTTTAAATTTTAAATATTTAAAGTTTTTTATAATAATATATATTTTTCTTTATCTAAAATAATAAAGGCTACAATAAAAATCAACATAGGGCATACAGGGTGGTTCAAAATTGTGATATTATTACTTTGAGAAATCAAAAAAATAATATATTTTGAAATTACCTAATAAAAGCAATGAAAAGATATAATAAAAAATATTGGTTAATTTTTAATTTTTATTTTTTAACTTGACAACGGTGGCGGACTTGCCACCGAAACGTCGTTTTAAATTAGAATTTTTGAGTTTTCTTTTATTTTGTTTTAGACGACCGGCCAGTTTCATAGGAGTCAATAGGGCTGAACAGGGTCAGCTCGTATACCCCGGAACCAGGACCGAAGCGGTCCCACTTTTCAGGCGTGTACCCAACAAAATGACCATCCAATAGTCGTCTCTCTGTATTCTGTGATTTGACGAATTTAGATTAAAATTTTGAAACTTAGTGTGGTTTTTTAATATTTATTTTGAACATTATAAAGAGAAAAATGTTAGATTGTACTTTTGACTTAAAGGAAATTTAAGTTTTGTATAATAGAAAAAAGTACTCCGAAAATTAAATTATTTATAAAGACAAAAACCTTTTTTTTTCATTCTTACCTAATTTTTCCCAAATAATCATAAACGAATAGAAAAACATTATTTATATGGATCAAAATTATATACAGTGTCTCCCAGGATAAGCCTTACAAGAGGACAAATGGACCAAACATGTTTGAATTTTTAAACGTCCTTTTGGGAAAACTGGTCGCATGGTCCAAAACTAATTAATACAAAATTTTACTTCGATTGGATAAATATACATGGCTAGTTATAACTAAAAATATGAAAAATGACCAAAAGTAAAGTACCTTTATTTTGAAAAATAGTACAAAATGGTATAAGTAAATGTTGTAGAAAATAAAATTTTATGTCAAAATTTAAAGTTAAAGAATTTAAGGAAAAAATAGTTTTGTCAATTTTTTACCTTATGCATTAACAGTTTTTTATATACTTGGCGTAAGGCCACAAATTTTAAAAAATATTTAAAATGATTTAATTTCTTTTAAATTTTGTTCCGTCGTGCTCATTATTAAAGTTGTAATACGTAATATAAAAATTGACAATTACATTTTTTTCACACTCATGCATAAATTTAATTCTCTACAACATTTACTTATACAACTTTCTTCTATTTTTAAAAATAAAAGTAGTTAGCTTCTGGACATTTTTCATATTTTTAGTTATATCTCGCCCTGTATAATACCAATTGAAGTAAAATTTTGTATTTATTAGTTTTGGATCATGCAACCACTTTTCCCATAATTTCGTTTTAAAATTCCAAAATTTTTGGTCCATTTGTCCTCTTGTAACACCTATCCTGGGACACACTGTATATTTTTTTACTTTTTCGTGCTTTTTAATTAAGTACTTTCAGAAAGATATTTCGTATTTCTTTTTTTTTTAATTTTTCAAAGTATGATAGTAGCGATTTTAAACCACAAATTTTTATATTTTTTCGAAATATTAAAAATTTAAAAAAATACATTTATCCCTAAGTCAATCCGTGGACACACTGACATGTATATTTTCTTTAAACCAAGGTTAAAATACATTAAATGTATATGCCAGATGTGTGACTTTATTCGACTTTAATGACGACAGATGTATTAACACTTTTTGTATGAATAGTCCAAAATTCTAAATAGAACTGGTGCATCTGTTGAACTTATAAAAATACCGGAAATATCTTGTAAAATCCCAAAAATGTTTTGTACTTTAAAACTACAGAATTACGTTAAGATTTCGTAGAAAAGTGAAACGGAGACACTATAAATATTTAGTTAGTATTAATGTAAAATAATGCTAATATTTTGAAATTACGTAAACAAAACCTTAACATGTTTCTTATTATAGCTTATTTGTAAATAAATAACGGATCTGCGAGGTTTATAATCCTTCACATTAAATTTTGCAACAAAATATACAGGGTGTCTCTAAAAGGTGCGGAAAAAACAATACCATAAATTCTTGACGTTAATATACAGGGTGTTCCGAAATTCATGCATCAAATTTCAATGGCATATTCTACGACAAAAATAGGCCCTAATTTCCTATACAGGGTGTCCCGTAATTAATTGGACATGGGTTAATGTAGGATACCTGACATGAAAATAAAGCGTTTGAGCTCAATATCGCTCAGTAAAATGTTATTGGTTTTCGTTCTACAGGGTGTTAAACCTAATTTTTATCAAACATTTAGTGAAATATCTCGAAATAAGGAGATCAAAAAAGTATACCTTTTTTGACCAAAATTAAATGCTGTATTATTATTTCCACTTGCAAATGTGAATACAGGGAGTTCAAAAAGTTATGACCATTTTAATCAATCAATGTTATTGCATGTGGCGCCATCTAGTGGTAATGGCAAAATAAATATCATATTCGTGTTCGTCATACCAAATAGTAAAAGTACACCAAATTTCACTTTATGGTTAAGGATGGATTTAAATTATTTATTTTAAATGGAATTAGATATTAAAAATAGATTATTATTATTAAGCCAAGAAAGGTTAAAAACAACAAAAATTTAAAATGTCTTAAAGTATCTCTCTTCCTTGTCTAAGGTTGCGTTCCAGTGACTAACTTTTAGAACAGTTCAAGAGCTTCAAGCCCTGGAGCGTGACGCACAAAAATTTTCGTCACTGGAAAGCAACCCAGGCTTTTCTAATGTCATCGTATTTGGGGAAATGTGGTTTGATAACCCTCTGTTTTAATATAACTGGGGTAATTCGTTTTGCAGCCCGAAACGCAACACGTTCGAGACATAATGTACACCGTGCGCACCAACTATACGGCACATTTAAACGTAAAAACAACGATTGACATATTGGCACTGGTCCTATTTTTCAAATATAACAATGAATTACTTATTTTTTCTTTGTATAATATATATACGCTACGATTTAACTTTTAAAAACAAAAAAAAACTTTTAAGCAATCGTTTAAACTTGTTTCCGTTTACTTCTAACCTTTACTTGACATTCCTACTGTGCTGTGTTGCCAGATTACCCCTTTACGGCTCATAAGTTTAAGAAGACTGTGACGATACCCATTTTTGGGCTTATATAATTTATTTTAATTCATTTATGTTGACTGAGACAAAGTATGAAGTGTACTCATAAATAATAAAATTTAGTTTTTTTGCCTTTTCTGCATTCCTTTCCCATAATCAGCCTTATCAGCTAAAAATATTGGCAGTGACTTCAATTAAAATTACAATTAAAGTTTTAATACGAGTACTTTTTTCCTGGGCAACTTTTTCATTAAATTCTCATACACTTAGCAGTTAAAAAACAAAGAAAAGTGATTATTGAATGTTTACGGTTGGGGGTATATTTGCCCCCACGCGCCTTCTTACGTAATAAAAAGGCACACGCCTACTTAAGGGTTGAAATTACCCTAAGAATCGCCTGTTAAAATTGTTGACTCTACTTTGAAATGACCCAGCATAACAAGTTTCTGGTTATTTCTGTTTGGAAAAACCGCACTACATTTTTTAGAGGTATTACGATGACAAGACCTATATTTATTACTTTATAAGTGGGTATGCTTTTTGTTTCCTTGGCTCCGTTATTTTTTGATTAGTGTTAATTAATTTTAAATTAAACTATGTACTTTGACTGAGATGACCTATTAATGTGGTGTTATTAGACATTTAAGTATTTTTTTAGGATTAAGAAAGCAGTTTAATTACCAATGAGGTTTTCCAGGTGATTAGCAAAAATTAAATTAACCTTAAATGACGATACATTTTGATGATTCATTTTTTAACAAGGGATTTAGGAACGTAAGAAAGAGTCGACAAAAACTATTTTTAAAGTCGGTAATGACGGTTTAGACATATATATTTACAGGATGTCCCGATTTCGTTGCAATTGCAAGGTATCTTGGTTAGTGGGGACATCTAAAGACCCACTGAACAAAAACGTTTTTTGTCAAAAACGATTTAATTTATCTACATCGAACAAGGGTACCTTTTTTATCTAAAGGTTTAAGATACCCAAAAATACTTTTTTTCTTTTATTCTACAGGGTGTAAAAATAATTAGCACTATTTGTGACATGTTATGTACCTTATATATGGAAAATACTTGCGGTACCAGAAAGAGACATTAATTATAATTCAAACAAGTTGTTAAGTATATGTTAAAAGTTATCAATATAAAAATATCTATTTGCTATTATCCACATACTTGTTTTATTACATTACACTATTATGTAAGGGTGGCAAACTAATAAAAGGAAAGAAGGATTCCCAACTAGTGTTTATTATTTTTAAAAATATATCATTATACAAAGTCCTATAAAAGTTATTTGAGAAACACCGATTTTCAGCGGCGTCTTTTAAGGGCACATATCTCTGATAAAGGGCCTTTAGGAAAAAAATATGAACTTGTCATATTATTTTTATGTGGTCTATACGAACTCCAACCCTGTATACCGGTGTCAACAAATCTATTAGACAAGACATAACTTCTAGAGTATTAGACACATCAAAATACGACTTGGTATTGGGAATTCAAATTCGGGAGCACAGTGTTGCAATTCGGCCAAACAGCTGATAAAAATAAAATTCAATTTGGCGAAGAATATTTACATAAATTACCTGATTAGTTATTAAATTTCACGAAAAATATCAGGCGTCATTGTCTGACAACCTAAATAACACAAACCAGGATAATAGTCAGTGTTTCGAGAAACTTTATATATAGCCATAAAGCGTAAGTTCTTCGGTATTTAAACTTGAACTGCAGATAAACCAAAACTGACTTCGCACGTTTTGCTTCATTGCTGAATTTTTAACGAAATCCATGATGGCAACCACTTAAACGCTTAACAATAGTTGTAGACAAACTATTTTTCTTATTTTTTATTACATTTATCCCATAAAAAAAATTCTTTGAAAAATAGAATATTAACTGCAACAACAAAAAGCAAAACTTGATTATGAAATGTCATTATGTTCTAAATTTGCAACTGCAACGTTGCCAAGTCGCTTAATTTTAGTTTTCAATAAGTAAAGGGTACGGAAAGAGGAGAATTTTTGCATATATCTCACTTTTTAGTTACTTCTAACTGGCTATGATCCTTTATTATGACTTTATTTTTAATCCAATCGCAAATAAATTGATATCGTTAGATTCTTCAAAAAATCCTTTTTCGAAAAGTGCTTGTCTGAAAAAGGTCGCCATTTGAAAAATAATAGTTAGACACGAAAATGTCAATTTGCCAAACTGTTTTATTCCTATCTTTTATAGTAGTCACTAAAACTTTGCTATTGTATTTTTTAACATCACCTAGGGTCACTAGATTAATTTGCGTTCAATCATGGGTACCTAGACACAGTATTAAAAATGGATTAAAAAAATCAAGTAAGCTAAAAACTGTTTTAAATCTCACATTCTGACCACGTAGCTCTTTTGGAGTAATATTTAAATTGTTAACTAAAAGAAGCTTCAGTGTTAGTAAATTAATTTACAGTGTTAATAAATTAAATGTTACACGTTGTGAATATAAAATAAAATAGGTACACATAAATGCAAATAAATAAATTAAAAGATCATTTCAGTCCAGTGAAACCACATTGTTGCCGAAACATATTATGTCACACTTAGTAAATGTGAGGCAATTAAATGGCAACTATTTTATTACACCGGGTGTTTGCTAACTACGGTACGAAATTTTAAAAAGTTATTTTTTTATGTCATTTTATGAGCTAACCAGAACATGTTATGTCCGGAGTTGCTTAGCTTCTGAGAAAATAATTTAAACCTTGTGGTTACGAACATGATGCTGTTTTTATTGCTTCTCTTGGGACCAAATGTTAGGAAGAGACAGGGCCGTACACAGAAAGTGATGTGGGGCGGGAGAGTGAGGGGGGCAACCAAAAAAAAAGGACCACAGCTAGGCAAACAAAGCGCCGCTTTTATTGCTGCGCCGGTGAGATCGGCAGAGACGATCACCGGAGTTAAGAACCGTAGAGCGCGGCCTTAACTTGTACCGACCAGTCACCCGGTGCTCGGGGGTCAGCGGACGGACCGAGCAGCAACCATCCAAGTTATGCAATAAATAGTCTGTGAATTAGAAGGAGTGGGATCAAGGCACAATAAGCCTCTAGGGCTGCAGTGCACCATCTAGGGGGACGGTGGTCGGATCTAGGTGAAAGACCCGAAAGGGCAAAGAAAATGTAAACAAAGCCCAACACTAACTAACCAAAACAATCTTTAAGAGGTCTTTTTGGGCTCCTAGGCAAAGCATTTTTGCCTCCAAAAATGTACATTTGTATTATTATTATTTCTTTTTGACGACTACATTAAAATATAGTTATAATATAGTACGCAAATTTTGTTAAGGAATTCTGAAAAATAGGACAATTGCGGGACCTATCATATCTCAGTGCTGGATCATGTAAAGTCAAAAAAAAATTATTCTTTGGTTAGATAACCGCTTTCCTCAAGTAACACTAGGATGGTTTTTTGAATTTTTTTCTTGTTAGAAACACTTTGACGTGAAAAACGCGAGTTTTTAGAAAAAAACGACTTATTAGTTTTTCTTTTTTAATTAGAAATATTAAAAAATAAAAAGAAACATTACCTTGCCAATTATGTCCAAAAATTGTGGTTTAAACGGATCGGTGCAGTAGTATTAAAATAATGATTGGCCCCTACTCTGAAAATGTAATTTGTGAAAACAGTTTAAATACCCCATCCCAACCCTTAAAATCCTATTTTAAAGAGTTTTATATTTAGAGTTTAGTATGTTAAAACCTTGTTGATTTTTTTTTTTTGTGCTGTGGTGGCGGCCCATAGGCAATTGCCTATGTTGCCTATGCTTAAATCTGGCACTGAAGAACGACTTGCTCGTCTGCGCCCATGTCCATTTTAAAACCGATAATCGAGACTGTTGATCATTTGCTATTTGCCGAAGTACGAACTGGTATGGGAGGTCAAATCGAAAATAGAAATTGTGCTTCGCCGAAGTACGAAGTTTTGTTATTCGTCAAAGTACCAGTGCCGTATTATCCATTAGGCTGACTAGGCTACAGCCTAGCGCGCCAATAAAAAATAGGCGCCAGACAGGGGAGTTTTGAAAAAGTTTAGGTCTATTGGGGATTTATGGTTAACTAATTTCTCTGTGAATAAGGTGCTTTGGAGTGAAATAGGCGCGAAAAGGAGGAAATGACCTTTTTTTTTGCCCTTCAAAAATAATTTAATTTTTTGGTGAAAAATAGGCGCTCCGGGAATTCTAGCCTAGGGCGCCTGAAAGAGTTAATACGGCCCTGCAAAGTACGTATTGTCTGGGACCGACTAAATAATTATCCTAAATCGCCTTTCTTGCATAAGCAGAAGCACTGGTATAGTAGACGAATTTTATGCACAACTGTTGTGAATTAACAGTAGGTTTGATTATTATTCTCTTGGTAAAAATATTTGGTTCATATAAAAAATAAAACATTTTGTGTTGTATCATTCAATTCCTATTAGTGAGACCACGAGTAATCAAAAGACGCATTCACTGTTAAATTGTTAATAGTTAGTTCGTTTAAATAATATAGTTTTTAAAGATTTTATCTTAATTATTTTATGCTTGTAAATTACACTGGTCTGTAAAAAGAAACTTTTTTATCCTCCTTCGAATTATTACACACGATTTTTAACACGCTTTTATTAACTTGGGTTGTAACTATCTATCTATCCATCTATCTATCTATGTAACGGAATCTTTGAGCCTAATTTTTACCAACTTCCAGCTATTCAATTTCTTTGAAACTTTGCACACGTATCAAGGACCGATGACAATGCAATAATTTAAAAACAGTATCCCGTTAAGTTCCAGCATTTTCCAGGAAAACCGGAAAAGTGAAAAATCGTACGTTCTGGTGGAGGCGCCAGATTAGACAATTGAATAATCGAACTTGACAACATTTGCCGACGGGTTGGGGACCGGGATAAGGTTGCAACACCTTAGTTAAACAAGCGTGCGTCCACCCATAGGACGCAACCCCTCGGCAAAAGACAGGAAGACCATGGGGTTAACAAGAACCCCCGTTAAACGGGTACAAACCCCGTTACATGCAGACCAACCTGAAACTTGTTCGGAGTAGTTGCGTTCTGAAACCCCATGCAACAGTGAAGCTTTAAATGAAATGATTAGATTACGAAATAGTTCGTGAAACATTTCAATATCACATGACCGCAGAAAACTAATTGATATATCGAACTAAAAAATGAAAAATCAAGAATTGTGTGCTAAAAAAAGAAGGAGGAATACTGTGAACTGGTTAGTTCTGGTTAGTTCTGGTTAGTTTTCAATTTCTTTGAAACTCAGCACACGTATCAAGGACCGATGAGAATGCAATAATTTAAAAACAGTATCCCGTTATCCTGATTTTAGGACCGCCAGGATAAATAAATTCCTTAATAATCGTTTTTAATTATGGCGAATGCGCAAGGGCAATTGATGCATAACTTGCTGCGTTTTTTTTAATTGACTTTTTCAATTTTATAATAAAAGGTGTAAAATATATAGAAATACGGAGTTTTAAAAGGTGAAAATTATGTGGCCACTTTAGCTTTAAATCAAGAATTGTGTGCAAAACCGAGCCCGTAAAAGCTTATTATTAAGAGAAAAGGAACAATAGAAATTTTATTAAAGAACATACATCAAAATTTTAACATATTGAAGAACTGGACTGCTCTAAGTTAACGGGAAAAACCCCATGCAACAGTGAAGCTTTAAATGAAATGATGAGATTACGAAATAGTTCGTAACACATTTCAATATCACATGCCGCAGAAAAGTAATTGATATATCGAACTAAAAAATGAAAAATAAATAATAGTTTAAAAAACTAAAAAAACACGCTTTTATATGCAACCGAACTAAAAATTAGAAAATAATTTTTCATTACAAAGAGTTTGTCACTTCAGAATAAAAGCGTGGGGTGCTTAATATATTAAATGTTATAATTATTCTATTTGCAAATATCTATGAAAGAAAAGTTATGAAAAAATAGTAAAATGCACCCCACGCTTTTATTCTGAAGTGACAAACTCTTTGTAATGAAAAATTATTTTCTAATTTTTAGTTCGGTTGCATATAAAAGCGTGTTTTTTAGTTTTTTAAACTATTATTTATTATAGATTTGATACTTCTAAATAAAAATATCTAATCAAAAAATATGTATCACGTCTAGTTCTTGTGTTTCAGTTTCATCTACGACACTAAACTTAGTGTTTGAATGTGTCTGAAAACGGACAGAGATCCCAAGCAGCAAGCTGACGTCATTATGACGTTATTTTTAAATCATTTTTTGTCATAGGACGTCATCAGACCAAAATTATGACGTCATTTTAACGACGTGTTTTTGACGTCGTTAAAATGACGTTTTTTCGACGTCATTTTTTCGTCATACTAGCTCATAAAAATCTAATAACGTCATGTTTAGAAAACCCGCCAGAAAAATTTTGTAACAATATATGATTCGTGTCAAAATCCAACCGAAATATTATATGACAGAAAAATAAGACTAATAATTTTACAAAATTGAAATAGGAAAAAACTCTACCGATAGATGGCGTAATGGACAATAATCTACTACGTTTATTCAACATCTTTTATCGCCTACACCGCCACCGTACCGATGAGACCATAATAGTTCGCGAGCGGTCTGCGGTTGGTGATCTCAATTAGCTTTGAAAGAAATATCTTCGGCTAGTGTAAAAATCTGCATCTCCAGGTTGGACAGTGTCCCGAGAGATGCGACCTTGCAGTTTGCAGTGCAAGAAAATTGCAAGCAGTAAGGAGTTTTTTTCTATTTAAATTTTTAAATAAAATTTCGTATTATTTTAGCTTTAAAAAAAATATATATGCGTCAATTTTTTGTCATCTTAAAGGCGTCATTATGACGTCATTAACGGGACGTCTTTTGTCTGTGACTAAGGGAGGCCAATTTAACGTCATTTTGTCGTCACCTTATGACGTCTTTGCTGACCAAATGTGACCAAAATTGACTGAAAAGAGACGTCAATAAGACGTCAGCTTGCTGCTTGGGATAGGACTGCCCGAAATATTGTGTTACGTTGTATGAATAGCTAAAATAAAGACAATATATGGAAGTCCGAAATTCTTGTAGTATCACTAAACTTAGTGCTTATAGCTTGGAGCTGTAGATATAATGGAAATTGAACCTAATTTTCAGATTTAAATGGCCATATTTCCAAAACTAGAAAAGATAGACAAATCAAATGTGATAATTTCTTAAATCTCTTTGAAATATCTATTTTATGGCAATAAACTCGGTGATTTATTTAAAACATGCCTGATGCATGTTTACTATTAAATTCCTGAGGATGGCCATATATCCGAAACTAATAAAAATTGGATATATCACATGTAGACTTTTTTATAACTTTTTAATAGACCTTTCGAATTGGGCTATAACATACAGGGTGTTCCATTAAAAAAGTAAACATTTTGCCATAAATCGAAAACCTGACGTTAAATTGTTTTTCTGTTGGCAGCACGTTAACCAGCGGAAAAAGTACAACAACTTCACTAATTTAACCGACTTTGTATCTCAAATAATAAAGAAGGTACCAATAGTGCCGACTTTAAGTTTAATCACCCTGTATTTCTAAACTACTAATGATCGTTTGACAGAATTAACACCTGGAATAAGATGACAGTAATTTAACTGAGTCACTTTGCCAGCAGTTGTAAAAAGTACCATAGATCGAAAGAGTTCATCTTTAAAATATTTTAAAGTTATAAATTTAAAGTTATTTTTGGTTTACTCTAAAGTTATAAAAAAGTTTGGGTGGCATCAAAAAAATTTTTAGAAAAGTTTTAAAAAAATCTGCTAACATTTTTAATACTTACTGTGATAAGTTGGAATGTACGGCGCTGTGGGGTGGACACCCCCAACAGCTTGCGCATAACTAGGTGGTGCTGCAGGTGGTGGTCCATAAGGTGGTGGCACATCAGATCCTTTACTCATTTTTGGTTTTAACGTGATACTAAATTAAGTAAATTAATTGATAATAGTCAACGTTGATTTCTCTCTGTGTTTTTCCTGTTTTACGTTTACTTAGGTAATCTTTAGAAAAATAAAAATTTAAAAACAGCACTATTTTAAATCAACTTATTTCTAATCGTACCAAAATAAAACTGCTTAAAACGCGCCTACACCGATCTTCTGACGAAAAACAAACTTTATCAATCGCCACTGCGAAGCACACAAATCGAAACTAATAAGCTGGCGAGCTTTCAGCAGGCGTTTCTCGCTTGTTTCACGTTCTAAATCTGGTAGGCCGAGGTCAAACTTTTCATCTAAGGCGGCAGCAAAAACAAAACACGGTCTGTGCGTCGCGCGGACACGGCTACTTTGGCATTTATGAGACTAACGTGGCGTATGAAAAGGTGAACTATTTTTTCATTCTTTAGTCCGGGCAATCAAAGGACCAAGGACCTACAAACCTTGATTTGTAACTTAACGTTGCCGCTTCCATATTTGAGAAACCCAAGATATAAAAGAACGAACAACGAACGAACTTGGAAGTTCGGGGCCTGCCCAGTTGCACCGTATAGGGATGCATACGTGTGGCACTTCAATAAAGTTTTTTCTATTCGATGCTAAAATAAACTAACCATAACTGAAGGAATGATACTGAACAATTCGTCGGAGCAGAAGCCTTGGAAGTACCTTTAAATAGCGAAAGATCCCGTACAGCCCGACGATGGGCAAAAAGAGAAAGGCTTTCAGTAAGCAAAGGATTATTAATACGACGAACAGCTCTTCTTTCAAATGCTGAAATGGAATTAAAGGCTGCATAGGGTTGAAGGGGGCCAGATATGAGAATAAAATACCATCGCGAGTTAAATTTGGGATTCATTCAAGGTGTTTACAGTATAAGGGGAAAAATACTCAAGAGAAATTAGACCATTTTTAAGCTGCCGGGGCTATAGATACAATATATGTTAAGATTATTATTAAATGTAATGCCCAAAAGATTGAATGTGTCAGGTGTCTTTGCTCTGCCATTCATAAGTAAACAATGATTATTTGATGACTTTTTTCGGCAAGTAACACGATTGTGTTTTAAATACATTAAATTGGACAAGATTTTGGAGCCTTAGTGCAATAATAAATTAAGATGTAAAAGAGATATCTACTATATCGCCCTAAGTTTGCTTTTCAGGCTTTGTGACAGCCCATCACGACGTCTTTATGCCTAGTACTTAAGCGTCAATAACTAAAAAACAGTTGAATATAGACTTATCATACCCTTGTTAAAAAACACTCAAAATTGGCCATAGAATCCAAAAATCTTATAATAAAAAGAGTGTTCCATTTAAAAACGCAAAAATTATTGCGTCAGTCTTTTCTTTGGCTAGCAATGGGCAGTAGGCGATCGCCTACATCGCCTACGCCCAGCTACTCTACTGCCCTACTGCCTACTTGTCAAACAAAAGTCATAGTTTTGGAGTACATCAACAAGTTATACATACCATACATTTGGTAGTTTTCTTAATTTCCTTTTTTTAACAATCTATTATTTTTATGGTAGGGGAACCCAAGAGGCGATTTTCGGGATCTACTACAGCGCGGCAGCATTGGCGGCAGATTAATATACCTACCGCAGGATACCTTCAGGAACCCTTTTTCGAGTCGTGAGAATGATCACATTAGTGAAACTTTGGGTGCGGTTCTCTTAAAAATTTGATTCGACTCAAGGTTAGTTTATTTTTATAAGGTTGCGACATATCCTCAACTTTTAGGCGGTTCGAGGTCGGGGACGCAAGGAAGGGCACTCCACGGAGAAAGGTTGGCAAGACTGGGTAAAATCAAAGCTGTTGATCAATCCAGTGGCGTCTAGTATTTGCGCATTTCATTTTGCATTGTTTTGGAAGTGATATTTGTTGAAAGATGTAATTCCAAATGTTTTTTATTTAGTAAAAGAATTTACAACTTATTAATAATTAAAAACTGTTGTGTAAACGGTTGTTCTAATAATACAATAAACTGTATATCTCCGGCACTGAACAACATGGCCGAAAAATGGGAGATGTGACGTCATAACACGTCAAAGCAATATGGCCGAATGTCGTGACCTTATATAGACCGACTTTGGATTCGACTGTATTCTTGGAAGTAGTGCGAACAATCCACTTCGTCCAAAAATTAAGAGAAAGTGCTTCTTTTGGTTGCGGGCAGTAGAAACGTCCACCTAAGGGGAAGCCTGCGCGAAGTGGGGTTTTTTGAGTGATGTTTACATTGTTTAAAGTATTTAAGAATTCGGAATTTAACAATCGAGAAAAACGATTGATGTGAACGTTCCCATCATGTGACGGAAAGTTCACTTCTCTCAAACTGGAGAATACGGGCCCAGGCCCGACAAGAGGGCGTTGAAGGCGGTACAAATTACCGGGGCCTGCAGTGATTGGGGGGCGGACTAAATGGAAGGGCCCTCGCGCGGGATCAAATACGTAAATAAAATAAGGGTTTAAGAAGCCTAATTTTAAAAAGTTAAGTAAAGGATATAACTGTGAGAAAGTGACATTTTTATTTGCTCTTCAACTTTTCTGAAGGTAATTTAGAAAAGTGATGTAAATAAAAGTACTTTGAAGCAAGTGCGAGGACCTTTTTATTTACTGTTCAACTTTTTAGGCTAGCTTTTTTTTGGGGAGGGGGTTGTGTTAGTTGTACCGGGACCCAGCACTGCTCTCGGCGGCCCGGGATACCTTGTACCCGGTTAAGTACCTCCACCAAATATGATTCCTGTATACAAGGCCGATTGTAAAAAACAAAATATATCCATCAGAAATTTTCGCGCGTGCCAGATTAGAATGGAGGAAGTTAATTACATGCTAAACAGTGTATATTCTACTAATCTGACAGTTTGAGAGTGACGTAAAGGAAGCGGTGGGCTA
Organism: Listronotus bonariensis; assembly: GCA_014170235.1. Lineage (NCBI taxonomy): Eukaryota > Metazoa > Arthropoda > Insecta > Coleoptera > Curculionidae > Listronotus > Listronotus bonariensis. The sequence continues at coordinate 40,422 of JACEGR010008052.1, forward strand.
CAAAAAGTGAGTTCGTTTAAGAAATTGCTAGCAGAGCGAGCAGATGCAGAGAAAAAGTCACGTCCCTTTGGAGCTAACAGAGCTGATAGCAATTACCGAACGCGTTCTAAAACATTTGACAGTTGGACCTACTTGCGAATGGATGGCCATTTACGTGATCTGTCATATCTTCGGGATTAATGCAAACAAATTCGCAAATTTTACAAAAATACAGTAAACAACCAACTAAATCTTCGGATTCCATGTCTTTTTTGAAAAAATGACAATATTTTGAAATTTCTCGTTTTCCAACCTATAAATGTACCTGATTTTGCGTTTTCTATTTTTGACATAAAAATTTTATATCTGTCCGCTCGGCGATTTGACTTGAGGCGATCCGAGCATTCAGATCTTCAATTATCGAACACAGAGCAGATCTAGTCAAGCTTACAGATGTACTAAACGAACGGAAAATTTGACAGTCGGGCGTTTCGAGCTAACAGCAGGCCGATTCTCAACCGCCGTCTCGAGTCGTAACGTATCGAGACGCTACCGAATGGTGATTCTTAACTTATTTGAGAGTCGATATCTTCCGAGTTCGTATGTCATTTAATTTCGGTACCTATATAGGGTGCTGTCGAGAAGCATAGAGAATTATTGCAAGTTACCATATTAGGGAGAGATACCTGTAAATGCTTAAATTTTCATTGATTTTCATGAAAGAGCCATTATATATTTTCAAAAATTGGTATGTAGTTTACTAATATATTAAAATAATGGAAGTTTTTTTTTTCATTTTAATTTTTCAAAATGAGGGCTGTACACTTAAATTCTTCTAAAAGGTTAAAGAGAGACTTATTCTTAATCGGCGGACACTGTAGTATCGGTTCTAGTGATTTGAAAATTAAAAAATAACATTTTTGTAATTATTTACAAACCGCCGGACGCATCGCTGATTTTAATGAAATTGGGTATACGGGAGTTTTTGGGGCGCTGATTACGAATCTAAAAGAATTTTTAGTCGGACACGTTTCGTTATTGACACATTCATCATCAGACTTGATAACCAAAACTAACCTGTATTTACTATTTCCC